>JAVSCE010011280.1:0-180737 GCA_032199065.1 Smutsia gigantea
AGGGGAGGAGAGTTTGGAGAAGAAATGATGAAAATGAAATTTAAAGTTACCTAAAAGCTCTATGAGATCTCTCCTGAGCTATCTTTCCTCTGCTTTTCCTAACAATAAGAGCCTTGGCCACTGTTCAGGGTAACTGAACTGGGGGAGCGGGCTAGACTGGGGTTGGGGCACCAGTGAGCCTTACAAGTAGAGCTTAGCCAGGGACACGCACACGGGAGGGGTGAGCGCTGGCCAAGTCCTATCTTCTTACAATAGCAGAGCTCCCCAAACCACAGTATTTTGTGTGAAGTCAGTGTGAACTTACAGAAAATAAACAAGTCACCACCAGAGCTGTTAATAGTTTATTTTTAAAAAATGAAAATTAAATCCATGTACTTCATCCAGAAAAGATGGCATGGGTTAATAATTAGGAACATGTATACATTGTCTTAGAGGTCAAACAGCTGAATTTGAAATGGAGTAACAAGATGGTCCCATCTAGCATACTACAAGTCTGAAATTATTTAGGAGACCAGAAATAAGACTAAATAAAATCAGGTTATAAAATTTCCATCTATTTTTGAAACAACCACCACACGATAGCCTGAAAAATGGTGATGTTCAGAAAGATTAAAGAACAGATAAACTGCCTGTATGTACGCATCTGTATGTATATAGTATGAGAAAGCATTAATTTTCAAAATTATAAAGAATGTTACAAAAGACAAAAAGCAATGTCCATAACACCGAGGTTGTGGGGTTTCAGGACTGTCTGATGGCTGTTGAGGGCAGTGCCCAGCAGAACCGTCTCAGGGGATCTGTCAGAGAGGTGCCCTGCCCCGGCCCAGGCCGCCCAGACAGTAGGTGCTCCCACCTATCCCGTGTGTGCCTCTAGAATGTGCAGCGGACCATGAAGCCCTGTGTCTCCATGGTCAGTGCTCAGGGCCTTAGCCTTTTGGAGCCCAGTGAGTATCAAAAGAAGCTAGACTGTAACTGTCCAGTATCTGGGGATTCTGGAGAAGATCCAGCCACCTTTATTTCCATCTTACAAGGCTGCCTGCATGTCATCATCCTGTAAATTACAAAGGCATACACAGAGGGCTCCTAGGGGTCACCTGGGGATGTGCCATTTCAGGGAGGGAGGCAGAGCAGCATGAAGGTCTTCTGGTGATGACTGGGTTTCATTCACTTTACGTGAAATTAGCCTCGGAAAAACTAGGGACTTAGGATTACACTTACAGTGATTAGGATGAGAAGTAGGGGATATAAACAGAACATGTGTCTGGGTATGCTTACAGCACTCATGTGGCTGTAGGGAAAGCTCTGTGCAGTGTCATCATATAGCAGTGGAAAACCCAAACACAGGAGGATAATATCTGAAGTCATACTGTTAAATGAAAAAAGCAAGTTGCAAAACAACACACAGTATAATCCCACTTATTAACAGAACTAAGAATAAGTTTGTATTATTTGCATGGGTGCATGGAATACATATTTGAAACTGTTTAGAAAAAGGTTGGGGAGGATGGGGAGGATATACAAATGAACAGTGGATAACCAGGGGTAGGGGCATGAAAGAAAGGGGACTTCTATTGTTCATTCAATATTATTGTTTTATGTGTAGTTGGAACTCAGGATGAACTTGAACAAGCATGTTAACTGTTGATACTAAAAAAACGTTTTCATATGATGCTATGGAATTAGCTTGTCATAAAGCTCGGGCGATTTATTTTAGAGCGCAGCAAACGGTAAGTTATTATGTGAAAGGGAATGCATCTTTATTTAAGGGTTGAAGACAGAACACACTCATAGTGCAAATAATGGAAATTGTGGCCCTGTGTATACTCGGATCATGAGCTGATCATGAGAACATTTTCTGAGCACTCACTGGGTTTGAGCCAGCCCCCAAATCAGTGTGCTAAAGGAAAGTAGTAATTTATGCCAGGCAAGGTTTGTTTAAGCCTGTTCTCCCAGGTCTGGTACACTCCCAGCCCGCTCAGACCAATGTTTAGAAATACCATTTATGCATACCTGATAGCTTCTGCCATTTTAGTGCTCTCTCTTTTTCTGTCATCTGTTAAACGCCGTATGAAATAAATAAAGTCGAGTCCACAGCAGAAGACGCTGCCCACGGCGCTGAGCAGCACGAGCTTGCTGTCGTCGGCGGCAGCTGTGCTCAGCGCACTCTGCACCTCCTTCATTACCTGGAAGTCACCAGAAGTTAAGGTGGCAAAGAGCAGTTCTGATACAGAATCCTAAAAGCACTTTATTCCTGGATAATCTGGACCACAGAACGTGCATTTACAGCCTGAAATTGGCCCCTGTACCTACTGCGACTTAACCTAATTCACAGATTGCTTACTTTCGGTAACCAGAGATGGGGAACACTGGGGACAGAGTATAATTACAGAACCGATTAGGAATAGAGTACAATTAGAAAGACGTGTGAATCTAAGTTACCTTAATACTCTTGTTATTTGTGACTCTTAAGTAGACAAAGCAAGTCCATATTTCAGCCACTTGGCATTTCTACAGTTTGGACAGCAGGTGGCACATCCAACCAGCTGAAAGAAACTAGTCCAGTTCCCTTTTTTTGTTTTTTGTTTTTAAATACCAGTCTACTACAGTCATAGAAATCCTAATAGTTTGGTGCATAAATGTATTAAGTACAGTACGCTAGCACGGAGTCGTTTTAGAAGGCACAGAACCATTTAAAATCAGATCCATGAAGCATTTACAAATGACCAATGAAGGGACTCTACAGTTTAAAATGTACCAGGACAAGCCATGATCTGGTTTGTCACGTGACCCTGGTCAGACACACACCCTTTCTGTAGTTGGGTATTCTTATCTGGATAAAGCCTGACCTACTGGCTCACAAGTATAAAACAACAGTTCCTAGAACTGAAAATTTTAAGAAAGTTACTGTGTGGGTTCAAATACTTCCAAACTTAGATACTTCACAGAGTAGTCTCTTAAGCTTTGCAAACATCAATCTCCCTCCGTCCCTGAAAGCTAACTTCACCAGGTGCCATCAGCACGAACATGTGTTGAAATCCCTGTGTCTGTAAGTCCAGTACAATGCAGCAGACTGAGTAGGAATGATGGTAAAACATTCTGAAGGGGCTGGGACCCAGGGCACTGTAACCTTGTCTGAACGATGAACCCTCTGAGAATCTGAGAAAAGCTAAAGAATGGCATGTGCACACACATTTTATAAGTGTGCCTTCAGGGAACCCCCTGGTCCCAGATTAAGAGCTCTGGCCCCGGAGGTGAAAAAGGACAGAAGCAGAGCTACCAGCTCCCCTGTTCAAGCTTTGCCTATACCAGCCCATACCCAGGAGAAAGAGGATGGACACTCAACACACGCAACTGCTCCAGTTTCCCTGTAGTCCTAAGCATTATCAGAAGCAAGACTGCCAAATTCACCTCTGCCTCCTGCCTCCTGGGGGGCACTATGCAATGGCCCAGAAGGAGACTGAAAAAGAGCACTAAGGAAGGGTGCCAGTTCCGCAAAGCAGGCCCAGAAAACAGGCTGGAGAAACACGCAGCACAAATCAGCCCAGGGAACGTCTCTCACCTCTGGATTGAGTGAGTTATTCTCTGATGATTTTGTTGACAACAAGATGTGGGTGAAGCCATCCTGCTTCCTGACGACAATATCTCTGTATCTGTAGGCACTTTCTGTTTGCCTCACACTGAAACGCAACCGCTTGTCAAAAGGCTGGTCTCGTCTGTCGTCAATAAATTTCCTTTTCCCGGCTGTCACTCCTGTAACAGATGTCTGTATGTTGGTTGTCCCATTGGCTGTTAACGCATCCATAAACGGAGATGTACCTGCCAAGAGTTTGAAATCACAGTGGTCTGTGATGCCCTGCCACCAATTCACTCCCCAGGGTCATCCCTGAATTAGGTAAATGCTCATTACAAACCCAGGGTTTAATATATTAGCACAAGACTGAAACAATTAGAACCTTCGGAAAGTCTACTTTTAAAGGCACTTGTTTTCCTTCAAAGTCTGACAAGGAAATCACTCTCTTGCTTATATTGCCTAAAAAATAAAGATGGAAAAATGCTTGCTGAAAAGATACTACAAAGTCTGTGACTTTTGAAGAATGGAATTGAGAGAACGGGTCTTAGGCGGAGTACCTATTCCAGGCTTGAGAAGTGGAAACAAAAAAGGAAACCAACTCAAGAAAATAACTCACTACTAGAGCTGAGGCTATCTGCTTTTTAGATGAAATTTCTTTTCCTGAATGCAAACCACCTGGTGCAGACTTGGGATGCACCCATGAGGTTCTGTGGGTCCAGGAGCAGCACCTGGGCACCAGTGCAGACCAGCGCCCCCTGATGGGGCACCTTTCTTTTGATGCCCTGGGATGTGACTACTTATGACAGATGTCCACTGGTCCCAGCTCTACATGTTCAAACAGCCTTTTAAATAGCCGAGGACAGCTCTCTCTCCTGCCATATAAAAAGTTCTGCTACTTCTCCCTCCTGGGTCAGTTCCTCAACATCAACTTGGTGGCTGCTTTTCAGTTGGTCTTAAAGATATGGTCCCCTGAACTTAATATTTCTTGTTATAATAAAGTCAAGAGTCTCACTGAATACTCTCCTAGAGTTACTAAGACATGTCAGGGTTAAGAATTCAAGTAGTAAGGTAAATAATTATCTTATTGATATGAACTGTATATAAATATTATCTAATGTGGTAACAAATGTATAGAATCTTTGGGTGGGGGAAGAAGGGAAAGAAATGTAAGAAAGCTAGATCAGGATTTACTAATGATATTAGCAATGGTAGAAGTTCTCTGAGGGGAAGAATATGAATTCTGAGTCAGAAATATTTCCTCCAGAGTGAAAGAAAATAAGCCAAGGCCACCAGAAAAGACTCATGAATGGACAGTTAGAGAAGTTAAACAATCTCCTTGGTGAAAGAATATGACTTTCATTCAATTGACATAAATACCTTGCAGATTTCTTAAAAAAAAATTCAGTTTTTTTGAACTTTGTAAGGGGTTTTATTCCTCATGTGTGTGTGTGTATGTAGTACAAGAATCTGAAAGGATATGAAGATATGAAGATATATGGTGAAAGGCCTCCCACTCTCCACCCTGTCAGCCCAGGACTCTCACCCTCTATGTAGTTAAGCCACCATGTTTGGTTTCCAGTGATCCTTCCAGTCTCTTTATGTATATGCAAGCAAGTAATACAAATATTTCTTTTTTGCTTCTTTACACTCATTGTGTAAAAAACACAAATGGCAGTATACAAAAGATGGTTGTGTCATATCCTTATTCATTTGATGGTATTTTAGAAACTGTTGTCTCTCAAGTTATAGTTCCCTTCTTTTCTAAGGCTACAGAGCAAGCCCACTGAATGGATGGTCTGCAAGTCATTTTACCAATCCACACTGCAATAAACATTAATATTCAATGATTTTTTGATATTACAAACTATGCTACGATGCATAACCTTGGTTTATGTCAACTCAATGCTGGCAAATCTACTGGATAAGTTTCTAAAGGATTTGTCACCTGGAGTATTTCTGAGAGCATGTGGTAAGCTGTTACCAGTAGGACAAGGTGCTGCTGAATCAACGATCTTTTCTTCCTTTAAAGCTTCAACCTCTCCTCTATCAGATCCTTGTCTGCAAGTGTGTCTCCAAATGCTCTCTGACAGCTTCTGCTCTCAGAACCCCACATCTGCTCTTCTCATTAGTGCCCACCATCCTCATGCCCATCACAGCCTCACCTAGTCTGTACTGAGTCTCCACTTTTCCCTCTGCCAACCATCCCTTACACCACTCCAACTTGGAGCCAGAGTCAACATGACCAGATAACGTGAGTACAGAAAAAATGGGTTATGGATGTTCTGAACTACTGAGTCTGGGTGTCCAGAGACAGGGAGCAGCCATGGGGGGAGTCTGATGCAGCTGGGGGAGGAGAACAGGGAGAAAAATTTGGTTTTATCCATGGTCACTATTAAGGTGAAGATGCTACAGACCTTAGAAGAGGGGGTGGGAGAAGTCAGGGATGGAGGTAAATACTTGGGAGTTGGTCCCTAGGAATCATAGTTAAACTGAGAAGTAGGAATACCAAAGAGCGAGGGGCACTCCTCTGGGGAGAGCCACATGCAGGGCCAGGAGGCAGCAGAGCCGCAGGAAGGCAGTAACAGGCTTCCCAAGAAAAGGAGAGAATGCCGTGGCAACGAGAAATGGCATATACCACAGAGAGGTGGAGAAGGACAAGGTGATGGGAAGGGAGATTAGAAGCCATTAATAAACTTGGGCAAGTTGTCTCACTGGAGTGCTAATGGTAAAAGCCAGACTACAAGAAACACTGAAAGACAAATTGTTAAATAAAAAACGTAAAATGTTCAAATCAAGAATTTGTTAAAATGCTCTTTTAAGGAACACAAACACAACTGCAGGTGAGAGGACACTGATATTTAGGTGAGGCTAACCAGAATGATTTCCCTGCCTAAAAAGAGATCACATCAGGAATAACCCTGTGCTGAAGCAAGCTGCAAGGCCACATGACTCAGCGGCAGGGCACATGACCAGAGTGAGTGAGTGGAGACAAGCCGGAGGCTCTGGCCTCTCAGGAAGAGAGGGTCGTGCGGACCACGCATGCCAGTGCGCGGATAACAAGCAAGAGCTTTTTGGGTCTTCATGAGATACTAAAAAATTGGATTTTTAACTGGCATAATAGTAGAGGCCTACACAATGACCCCAGCAGCACCCATTTCTCAACCCTCCAAGCAGTTTTCCCAGGGGCTCCCTTCCACAGAAGCAGGATTTCCGGGGTCTGTGTAGCCTTTATACCTAAGCTTCAGAAAAAGCCCCACATTTTCTTTGAGGCGACAGGGCCTATGGAGCTCTCCATGGTTCTGCAAATTTGGAGGCAGATTCATGTTGGCTCATGCTGAGCAGGGTTGTCCTTAGTGGCCTTCATCTCCCTGCTGAAACTACTGGTTCACTGGTGACATTAGGGTTCCTGCTGATTTCAGAGCCTGTTATCTGGCCAGTGCCTCAGCTGCCACACCCACCCCAGTATGACTCCTGGGACCTCTGTGGACACGTGACATGTCAGTGTGCCCTATTTGGGTAGAGTCACAGCGGGACTGAGTCTCGGAATCATAGACTGGCAGCACTGAGCTAAGGCCTGACACTCGCCTCCCGCCCTGTCATTCAAGCGCCTTGGCCCCTCATTCATGACAATGCAGCTTGGTGTCCTTTCACCGTCCAGGCCTGCGCCCACCTCAGGGCCCCTGTCCTTACTCCTCCCTCTGCAGAGAATGCCCTTGCCCCAGAGCTTCAAACGGCTGCTCAAGCGTCACCTCAGACAAGCCTTCTGGGGCCACCTCACGGATGCCCCGCCCCAGCCTGCTGTCCTCGTGGCACTCCTCTCCACAGTTCTTCCTCATGTGGTTGTATTTACAGTATGTATTGTCATGTACTCCACTAAGCCCCAGGAGAGCAGGGTCCCTGTCCATCTCAGTCACAAGTGTGTCCCCAACCTTACAGCCAACACTGTACATACTTAATGGATGGAGGAATGGGATGGGCCTGCAGGTCCCTGCAGCCCAGATCCCTGAACTTAGAGCTGAGCAGGTGAGTGCCTGCCTGACCGCTTTGTGCCAGTCTGCAAACAGTCAGCGCTGTGCTTCGGAGCAGAGTCCACTGCTAAGGTAAACACCAGGATTTAGGTAAAAATATCCTGCATGATGTAAACTGTGAAAATTAGTGTGGCTCAGTAGACCAACAGCTCTGATGAAAACACAGGAGCAGAGGCTGTCTCAGTGAAGGACCTAGATTTACTGGCATTAAAATTCAACTAGGAAGAAAACCCATTGTAGTCTCTCTCCAAGTAAGTGGTTTTCTTTTAATATGCTTGAAAGCAAAAGAAGATACCCCCAAACATAAATTGTTAACCTGTTAAAATTCACTGCCCTCAAAAGCATGTCTCTTTAAAAAGGAAATGTGCCTCCTGCTTCCAACCATGAGAAACAGTAACAGGATTTCCTCACTTGCCAGTGAGAACTAGAAAACTAAACAAAATACACGAAACAACTGTTTCAGAAACTAGCCAACAGGCAGTGCAGGACCATGTTGGCAGCACGACGGGGGACCAACAAAGTGAGCCAGCAGCCCAGCAGGCCTTCTGCCTGGGGGTCATTTCCGCGGGCCAGGTGCGGGGAGGAGCCCACACAGCCTAGGGAAAGTGCCAACCTGACCACGTAGACTGCGGGTGAGGGGGCCCACGAGGCTGTAATTTGTGGGGCAGGGTATCAAAAAGGAGAGAGCTACACAGCAAGTTCCAGAACTGCCTACAGATCCTCTTCGGGCTCTGCTGAACACCAATCTGAGCATGCACAGGGTGAAACTCCACAGGGCTTGGCAGAGAAAAATTTCTCAGGAGAAAGAACAATTTCCTATAAACTGGTAACTGTGGAGTTCACACAGGGCCGGGAGCCCTCAGCAGCCAGAGTGGAGAGACTTCAAGGAATACAAGGGCCACTGGGCAGAGACCCCAGAACGGCTGCAGATTAGTTGTGGAACTAGTCTCGTTCTAGAATAAAGGGTACTCTAGAAATGCACTAATACACTTTGGAAACTAAAGCCTTGGAAGGATCAAACTGATACACAAGTTATTAACTGGTGCCAGAACAAACTCAATGCTTTTAAAAGCATACAGCAGAATCCAGCACCCCAAAATGCAAAAGTTACAACATTTAGCAACCAAAAATTACTAGACATGTGAAGTAGGAGGCAAGTAGGACCCATGATCAGGACTAAATCAGTTAATAGAAAGAGGTCTAAAGAGGAGAGATGATGGAGTTAACAGAAGAGGACGTTTCCAAAACTGCTGTAATTTACCTCAATGTGCTCAAGGACTTAAAGGACGACACGAACATATGAGGAAATGGAAGATTAGAATTAAAATCCCACCTGGTACGTGTAATAGATTAGGTACCACATGAGAGCAGAGAACTTGAAGATGTATCAAAAGAGCCTCTCCAGGGTAAAGCACAGAGAGAAGCGAGAAAAACAGCGAGCAGAGTCTGCGAGCCCTGTGGGAGGACACAAGCAATCTAGCGTATGTGTGATGTGAGTCCGGGGAAGGCTGTGTGTATGTAAAAAACACATGCATAAATCATGGCTCAAAGTTTTCTATATTTGATGAAAACCAGAAGCCTACAGACCCAAGGAGCTTCACAAATACCAACCAGGATAAACACAGAGAAAACCAAGACACATCATAATCAATCTGCTGAAAGCTAGCGATAAAAAGAAAATTTTCAGAGCCGGGAGAGAAAAAAAGACGTAACAGATACAACAATATAAGAACAGCTGTATGTTTATCTTCAAAAGTATACAAGATGGAAGAAAAGGAATGGCATCTTTAAAGTGCATGAAGTAGAAAAAAATATCAGCTTAGACAGCGCATGTAGGGCATAAATGTACCTCAAAAACAAAGGAGAAAATTTGTAGCCAGCAAACCTGCACTATAAAAGTGTTAAAGGAAGTTCCATGGACAACATGGTATCAGACAGAAGCGTGGATATAGTACACAGGAATGGAGAATACGAGAACTAGGGAAGATAAGGTAGAAATGGACCTGCACAGACTGCATATTAAGTTTAGTTAACTAAAAATGGAAAAGCAGTCAACTAATTGGCTTAATCATAAGAAAAAACTTTCTTTTCCCCTGCTTTCACACCAACCTAACAAAAATGACTAAAAACCACTTTGCATACACGATCATCTTCAAGAAATGGACAACTTTCTGGAAAAATGTATATTTTTCTGACACAGAAGAAAGAAACAAAAATAACCACGGAAAGATAAAAGTAAAGTTCCTAAAGCATTACCTCTGAAAGCCGTTTGGGTCGAGCAAGGCAAGGAACCACTGATGGGGGCTGTAAGACTTTCAGAGCTGGACCAAAGCAGGACACCCAGCAGATGCGTTCGGTGAAGAGAATTCAACTCTGATGACACAGCAACACCCAAGGCCACCAGACTCATTTCACTGATTGCCCGTGGCACCACAATCCCATTTTATTAACAGCAAATACTGGAAAGTTATCTCTCTCTCTCAATTTCAATTCTAACAGACTTCCAATCACAATCTCAGTGGTTAAGATTCAGGGGGAAGACAAGCTAAGAAGTGTGTGAAAGAATAGGAATGAAATATACCTTCTAGTTATACGTTATATAGCTCACGGCACAGTTTCTAAGAGTACAGGGAAAAATAACTGACTAGGATCAGCTTAGGAATAGCTCTTATGATGACAATATGTGCATTAGAAATTGATGTAAGTCTGTAAGGACTGTTGAATAAGTGGTAATGAAAAAATGGTAGTTAATTTAAAAAAATTTAATACTACATACCAAAATAAAACATAGAGATACACAACCACAGAAAAATTCATGTGGTGGAATTGAAACATCAAAACATGAAAATCTGATTTCACAAGTAAAAAATGAAACAATCCTTTCTACCTTTAGACTGGGAAAACTTTTAAATATGGCAATTAAATCAGGGCTGGTGAAGAGCACAGATATGTACCAGGTACATTTCTAGAGCAACTTTGTAAGATGTGTCAATCGACCTCTGTCCGTGTAATTTTACTTTTAGAATTCTACTCCTAACAGAAGGAAAAGAAATATATGAGAACATTTTCAGATACAAAAGGTACTCAACTAACTTTACTTTAAGAGTGGAAAAATTGTGAAGAGCCCTAAATTTCATAAGGAAATGGTTACATGACTTTGGGTACAAATCCACCTGACACATATTAAGCAGCCATTAGGATGTTTATGAAGGTTTTTAAAATATAGGTCTTAAGTGCATCACAGCAGCTATCATTTCACAGTACAGGTGACATATTAATACCCATACAGGACATCTGAAAATCTAATCAAGCTCGTGTTCTTTTACTATGTTATCAGCCCCAAAATTATACAGGGAAGAAGTGAAAATGGAAGACAACAAAATGTATACACAGTGTCACCAATGTCTATGTGTGAGTTTATTGGGAATGTAAACACACAAAAATGTTAATAATGGCTTTCTTGGTGATAGGATATGGGTGATTCTTATATTCTTGGTATTTTATAAATTTCTATAATAATGCCATAACTGGGCAAAAACCAGCTGAAAACACACTATAGCATCCAAAATCCAGACAAGAACTTCTGGGGTACTATTTTTAAAGAGATAAAGATTTGTTGCTATTTTTCTAAGTGCATATCAGTTTTCGGTTGTTAAAGCAAAATTTGCTAAGTTTAATAATGCTGTCAAGGCCATATGGGTCTCAATTGCAAGAACAGTTCAAAACCAGTTTTTAACCATTTCAGATATTCATGGCCATTACTTTTAGTCTAAAGTTAGAGAGCAAGCACTGTAGTATCTACAGAATTACTAACCCTCCTTTATTATGGAGTTTAACACTACAAAATATTGTTTTTCCATGCCTATTGAACCTAATCCTATTTAATTATATACAAAAGCCCACCATTTTATTCCAATTACATAGTCTGCAAACTGAATTCATTAATGAAACTTTCCAAATGACTGTGGCAGTAAAAAGAGGCTTTAAAACACCAATATCCCTTTTCTCCATAAGATGTTAAATGGATATTTTATAAATAATTATAATAGTTTCTTTGCTCCAACTCCTTCAATTACAGTTTCCCACCCACAGGGTTGTCTGGGTTTAAGGCTGTAAATGCTCACTTCAACATGACTGTTACATTAGGAACAATTTGAGAGCACCACAAATTTCACATGTATTTATGCCTGATTTTGTCTGGCAAAAGTTGTGACCACACAACCATACTCAGGTGAACCTAGCTGGGCAGGAATGCACAAAATCCACATGTCCAACAGCCAACCAATCACAGGGGTTCCAGCTTTGTGTGACTGCAGACACCCACTCTCCCCGGCTGCCTTCACAATAACCCACAAGCTGTGACCCTTCCAACACCACTCCCACTAGCAAATTGTAGGCCTTTTTCAAGATAAAGTGCTGTATTTACTGTAGTTTTTAACGATTTAACTCATCAAATTGTGCTACCAGTTTTATTATGGTCCTTATTCTTAAACATGCCAGTGACAAAGGTTTTGAATGCTGGGACCCTTATCTTATTTGCCCCACAAGTCCTGTGGTTTTTAGTGCATGATTTTGCATCACGTGGTGATTTTTAGGAATGCATATGTCATATTACAGCAAAACTGGCTGTAACTTTTCTTTCCATCACTCAGTATTAAAGTCATTCTTTTTGCCTGATTTGAGAAAGAATTTATTCACAGCCACGTTTTAGACCTGGCCTTAAAAATAAAACCATCTAACTAATGATTTGCTTCAAGAGGCCATACATAAACCAATCAGCAACTGCTCAATTGGGAAAAGGATAGAAATGCTTATAATCAAACCCTACATTCAGAGGGCTTCGTTTTTCATCAGCCAGATCCTTCTGTGAGGACCTTGCTAATGTTACGCAGGGGCTCCGCCCACCCCACTGCAAAGTGCCTGGACACTGCTATTCCCCCCCAAACTGGGACATACAGGTGAGGAGTCAGAAGTATGGGGTGGGGAGTGGCCAAGCCTTCTCAAAGCTGAATGAAGACCTTCCAACATCTGCAGTGAACACAGTCTTACGGATATTTTTCCACAGCTCTTAGTGGGTTCTGCTTTCTCTGCCCAATCCTTTCCCAGGTCACTCCCAAATCTTCATCTCTACCCACAAATCTCTCTCTAGAGTTTCAGGCTCACTTTCAGGGTAATTACATCCCTTTTTGTTTGAAAGAGCAACACCTCCCACAACTGCCTGTAGGAGACCTGTATTTTTGTAACAGCAATGCTCCCTCAAGTGCAATCCCAGCAAATCTGGATGCATGGAGGAGTTTCTCCCCAAGCCGATCAGACCATGTCACTGGCTGCAGACACATCTTTCCTGGACATCAGTTAGGGGAACATTCAGTCCCGGCCTGCTACCCTCCAGAGGGGTGAAAAGGAGGGCACAAATGATCTTCAGAATCTGCCAGTCCCCACAGAACAGTGTCCACCTACAGTCACATGTGCCGAGGACCACCTGCAGCTCTAGATTTGGCATGCAGAGACTGAGTACCAGCTGGCTTTCACATCACCACTGAGGCCAAGGAAGGCCTTGCTTGGGAGTGCTTTATTTTTGTACACTGAATTAGGACAAACCCAGGAAAATAGCCACTTAAGTAGCTGGAGCCTTGTCATCATACACATTTCATGTAACTAAACCGAAATATAAGAAACCTTTTTACAAAATCAGCCTGTCTAATTTCTGCTGCACAAGCACATCTTCCCATCCTGTCCTTTCCTGAGGCTTGGCTGTGATGTGTGTGGATGGATGCCCTCCCCACCTTGCCCCAAGGGGCCACCCTGCCCCAACCACATCCTTGTCATTAGGCCCTGCTACTTCAGCCTCGGGACCCCAGAGATGGCAGAAGTAGCAGAGCAGACAGGCCAGAAAGTCTTTGGTGACCAGCACCATGCTTCCCATGTAAACATGCTGGAAACCATGACAATGTCCTGCCAGATCAGTCACACACCCAGGGCAGGCAAAACCACCAGTCACGCCGAAATAGAAATGCCCGAGCAGTTTCCTTTCTACTCCAGCTGCTGTAGCAACTGGTATCTAAAAGGAGAGTAGAAGGTCCTCTTCTTTCAGCATGGCTACCCTACACTTAGTCTGATCACCAACTCTGGGGATGCAGTGTTCTCTCTCCCTTTCTACACAGCACTGCTTTCAAGCTTGGGGACACAAAACCAATTTTGTGCATGCCGATAAGTATTTTTTCACTTAAAACAGAATAGTCTAGGAGAAACTGGAGACCATGGCATACCTTACCGAGGCCATCAGATAAAATGCGTCTCTTGTTACGGGGCTGCATGGAGAAGCTGAGAACACTGCTTTGGGCCGCTGGACAGGTGCCCGTCTTAGAAGAAAGCTTGAGTGTGCTCCCAAGCTCAACCCACAGAGGGCCTTCCTTGGCCACCCCAATCTCAACGCGGCATTCCCCTGCTGAAGGCAATCGTCACATTGGGCTCTAAGAGCTGACTCCCATGAGGACTCTCCCTGGACCCCAGCACAGCAACGGATACTGGGGACATATATGATAAAAGCATAAGGCTGAGATTCAAGTGCTCACTGAACCGACCTGAATGCTGTCTGCTTTCCCAGCAGTGTCACCAAGCTCTCCCCTCCCTGACTCACTCTGACCTGGGAGGCAGTGGCTTGAGCAGAGAGCAGGACACCAGGTAGCTGTCCTGACCTGACACCTAGAGACCCGAGGGGTCACAGGCCTCTGGGGTCATGCCTCCCCCTCCCTTGGCAATGGGAAGAAGGCATAGCTGCATCTGCTGCCCTGCACAATCACATCTAATGCATTAAGCTTTCCTTGGCCTCTGCACTATTTCCATGGTTCGCCTGGTTCACAGCAGTTCTTCTGTTATCTTGACCACCCCATTGGTCAGCCTCACTGCTTCTCTAGCTTCTAGTTTTGTTCCTGCACACAGGCCCTGGCCAACCCATGGCTACAACAGTTTCCTAAAACCTCTTACTCAAGTGTTTTGCCTGTAAAACAAGAACCAAAAAACCCAACTTAAAAGTTATCAGATGAATAATTAAGGTTTTTCCATAAATTGGGTCTCTTTCATGTCTCTGATGTCTCCTAAGAATTAGTGAGGTACTCTGCTCCAGGTTCCAGACATAACCATCCCCAGCAACTGAATAGGAGCTAGAGCCATGCTGAGCCTGCGCGAGTGGGCTCCAAAACTGTACCGAGTGGCTGCTGGCAAAGTATTAGCACTCAGAAAAACATACTGCAAACAATTTTTTCTTTGAACAGCAAGAGAGTATCTAAGAAAATAGGCTGTGTAAAAGCCATTTTAGTTCATGAAGCATAAAATTCCTTGAAACCACTAAGTAACTCATGAATGCTAGAAATATACCGAAGGCAGATGAATGGAAAATCATGAAATAAATCGGTCAAAAACCTGAGAGTTAAAAACACAGAATTAGGGAGTGTTTTGAAAATCAACAGAATGAAGGACCTAAGTCCTGGTTTATTCAATTAAAATTATTCTGTTTAATAACTAACTTTTCAGAGAGAACCAACCTAAAACCACTAGTATGAAAAGCAATGAGACTTGAAAAATACTGTTTTGAGATAAAAAGAAAGTAGCAATCAATGAGACTATGTAACTTTAAATAAACTTTAATAATTTCCTAAAACCTATATAAGACTAGCCTATTAAACCAAAGAATTATGAACCAGGAGATATACAATACTGTAATATTTGGTACATGAGGGTTTTTAACACATCTATAGCAGGGGTTTTGAATCTGACTGCACAAGAGGATAACTGGACAGCATTTTAAAAAATGCACTTTGGACCACATGCCCAGCTACCTAGGGTTTTGGGGGGCAGAGCAAGGCCCCTTTCCCATATAATTCTGAAGCACACCGAGGTTGAAGACTACTCTTCTAGGGTAAGTGGGTTTAGTGTCTTTCACTGAAGGAGCATGCTTGTATTCTGAAACAGGATATTCAGGGTAATCCAAAGGAAAAAGCTTGACTCAGACGACTGAGCCTAGATTAGCAGCACCATTTCTTCCAATTTAGAGGAGGGGTCATTAAAGTCCAAATAACCGAACAAATAAATAAGAAATGTGAGATACATATAGGATGGAAGCAAGGTTGGGAAGAATATATGGAGATGCTAAGTGGATAAAGGGTATCAGAAATGTGGTGAGAAAACTGAAATACTCAAAGATATTTAACATAATTGCTTTTCTCTAGTAATAAAGTTAGCCAGTAAATCAAGGAAAAAGTAGTAACTCAGGATCTGGGGACCAGCAGGGAGTTTTTCAATGCTGGTCAACATGGACAGGATAGTAGAGCTTTCTTTCCTCTTTAAAAACTGTGTTCAAGGGAACACACTCATTATTTCACAGTTAAGTAGCCTCAAATATGGCAACAGTCTAATAGTTGCCTCTTGCATTACCTGTATTTACAATTTTTCACAGTTACTATCATTCAGGAAAGTAAAAATGTCCACATTCTGATTGGACTTCCCTTTGACAACTCTTCGTCTATTTCTTATTCTTCAACAAAAGCAAGAGGAGAAATCCCAGTGATCAATCATCCTAGTTTCTCAGAGGGTGGCTACTAACATCCATGGGCTTGTCCACACTAGCCAGGTACAGCCCCAGGCATCTCAGTAAACCTCCACCTTACGAGATGAAAACCCAAGGTCCACAGAGCTCAACTGCCTTGGCCAGAGGTTGCTGAGTAGTGAGGGACACCCGGCTCAGACTGCATTCAGGTCTACTAGGTGCACAGATGCTCTCTCAATCACACTCAGCTGCCTGCTGTGGTGGTGAAGACGTACCCACATGAAAAGCTGAAGAGCAAAAGGTGAATGATGCGGAAATGAGTAGGCAGTGACAAGAAATGCCTTCCAGAAGGTCGGAAACGTTCCCTGGCAGTTTTTTAGCACTTCATAGAGTTGGATTTTAATGCGCTTTCAAATACTTTTGGGTATAGTGGGTGCTCAATAAATATTTGTTGAAGATAATTGGTAAAAAATAGACTACGACATATGAGGGAACTATGCTGTTAGCAAAGAAGCGGATGTGGCCAGTATGTACCCAGGGGCCGTGATGAAAAGTCTCCATTAAAAACCAAGATGCAAAGGAACAGACTAAAGTCAGCCTCCTAAGGGTTACAGCAAATTAAAAATAAACTATTAAAGGGAATATGGATTAAATACCAGAGGCAATGGAGAAGGGCTAAAGGGGTCAACAGCTCACCGACCTCCCTGTAACAATTAAAACTTCAGCCTAGCAAAGAGGAATGTGAAAGGCCCTCCAGGGGCCAGAAAGTATCTTTAAAACCAGTTTAAACAAACAAACAAATGAAGGGCTGTTATAACTACCAACACATGTCTAATCAATCGCTTATTACATTTTAAGGGCCCCAAACTGGAGTCCTCATGTTACTCGTAGTAACTAAAAGAAAGGACAGAAGGGAATGATTAGTCACAAATGGGGGAAAATCCATGCTGGGGTCACCATGTGTGAGTCTAGTTCCCCAGGCAGAAAGATGAGTTAGTACGTGGTCATCACGGGTATTCCTGGTCCTGCAGAGAAGTGTGGGAGAAGTAATACCCCGCATGCATACTGAAAGGCTTCCTCACTGTGCTGAAGACCCAATCATCTCTAAGTCCTGCACTTCTATTCATGCACCTGAAAGCTGTAACTGTTATCATCAAACTGCCTACAGCAGGATAGAAGGCCACAATTTTCCAGAGAACAGTTCAGAGATGTATCATGCCAGGGTGACTGCTAGAAGAAAAACAAAGCTCATTCACAATTTTAAACTGACATAGGACTTGATTAGTAAAGAGGTTCTGCCATTTCACTTTAACCACTCCTGTTTACCCTAGTCCTGCCTGGACCTGTGGGGGGCATCGGCTATGCCCCGAAAGGCTCTGCCTGCAGCGCTCACCTGCTCACACCCTGAAAGAAGGTCCCCATCTCCAGGGGGCTTCTATGGACTGTGACCTTCAGAAAATCATAGTCCCGTGTCAGCAGGTCAGCTTGGTCCCAGAGTTCAGTTCATCTACAAGCCACACTCTCTTTAGGGCTCATGCAGACAGAAAACAACAGAGCCTCATGTGGAGCCCTATCCCGCAGGTCCGGCGGCACCTAAACTCCCCCTGCCTGTCACAGAAGGGAGGAACTCCTATTGAAACAAACCTCTGAACTATGTGTTACCACCTCAAAGCCCATTTTAACTATTTTTAAGTGTGTGACATTAAGTACGCTCACACTGTTATGCAGCCATCACCCCCATCCATCTCCAGAACTCTTTCCATCTTCTCAATTTGTAACTCTAAACCCATTAAACACAACTCTCCATTCTCCCAGAAACCACCACTCTCCTTTTTGTGTCTATGAATTTGACTCCTCTAGAGGCATCATATTAAGTGGAATCATATGAATTTGTCTTTCTGTGACTGGCTTATTTCACTTAGTGTAATGTCTTCAAGGTTCATGTTATAGCCTGTGTCAGAACATCATTCCTTTCTAAGGCTCAGTAATATCTCATTGTATGTATATGCCACATTTGGTTTATCCACTCATCCTTCACCAGATATTTAGGTTCTTCTACCTTTGGATATTTTGAATGATGCTATGAACATGAGTGTGCAAATATTTGAGTCCCTACTTTAACTTCTTTGGATATACACCTTAAAGTAGAAATGGTAATTCTATGAATTATAATAGAAATATCTATATCTGTTGACATACAAGTAGATCATATGGTAATTCTGTTTAGTTTTTTAAAGTTATATTTAATATTTCCCTAAATTAACTAGCATGTTTAATTAGTAATTATAATCAAACTCCAGGAGAAGATTCAAATCATGGACTAGACTGTAACTACTTCTACTTCCTTGCTAAGTCTCTTTAGTTTTCCTACAATAGGAAAGAAGAGGCAAGGATGTAAAATCCTTTAAATGCTGAAGGGGGTTTATATAATCAAAGATAAATTGCACAAGGATCCTTAGCTAATTCTGAGACTTAGTCTACAGGCAAAACCCTTGTAAGATACATTATTTATCTTTTGATGGCCAGAAATTGCTTTCTCCCAGGCAGTCTTGCAGTTTTAATGAACACATACAGGTTGCACGTTTCCCCGAGGGTAGGATCCAGGCCTTAGCAAGTGTGTGCCTCTGATTCTGAGTGCTAGCCTTGCTTTTAAAGACACAGAGCTTGCTGGAAGACCCTTAGACAGCAAGAGAATAACAGAACTTGAAGATTTTTGTTTTTTGGAACAAAACACTTCAACTAGCAATGTCACTGTAAACAGTGCAAACACCTACAGTCAGCTCAGGCTACAACTAGAGATGACCAGTGTCCTTACTCATGCGTTAGAATTCCGTGGTGTAAAGGTCAGGACTCTACAGCATTATTCTATGTGGAAGAATCCCCTGCCAGTTTTAATCTCCACTTTGAGTTGTGCTGAGCTCCTCAGAGACCATTAGTCCCTAAGGGGATTTTGACTCCTAAATCTAGAAAAGTGACCAAGTCCTCAGTAGACCAAAGGAAATCTAAGCATCCATCTTTACAAGTTTTCACACATATGGCAATAACACAGTTACAAAGCTATCAGCAACCAGCATTTCATAATCAAACTAAAGAGCAGTGAGGAAGTGGAAATCCTTAAAAGTGCAATGTACTGTTTGAAGAGGTTAACAGAAAACTTTATTCAAGCATAATCAATCTTTAATTCAAGATGCAAATTCGAGCTATTGAGTTTAGTTTTCCTTGTGACAAACCAAAACAAAAAATGAAAACTATTAGCAATATAAATTCTATCATTCTAACTAAGCATATCAGGGTAAATTCCTAAAGTAAATCCAGTAAGACATGATACTTTAAATTTAGTATGTTATTTCCTCATTAATAGCTTTGAAAATAAGTCAAATATTGGTGAGAAAACTTATTGAAAATCTGTATATTACAATGTCACCTTAAAGTACCAAAAAAAGGGGGAAATAGAAAATAATCAGACCTACCTTCCTCTTTAGTGCTGAGAATAAATGGTAACAAGAAAAACAAAAATACAAGGTAACAATAACTACCTACACAGTCTAATTCTCCAGCAGTGGAATCTTATTATATAAAAATTTTATTTCCTGCAAAAATGTCTACCTTATTTGACACAGGACTAAATTCTCTCAACACTTTTTTTCATAATGTTTTTCACTTTTAGAATCAACCATTTTTGTAACTATTGCTTTAGTAAGATAACTAATTCAGTACAGCTAATTTCATTTTAAAAATGGCCATTTACTTCAAATCCTAGATATTAAAGGAAGACACTATCTTGATTAGACACACATATATAGAGTACAGCTAAGCTTCTACTCCAAATAAAATTAATTCACAATCCACGCTTCCTGCATCTAGTATATTCTAGACTAAAACATTCAAGGGCTAATTTTCTACCTCTGATGCAGAGACATCTTACAAGAGAGCAAAACTTCAAATGCCTCCTTTGGAAGTACATTACTACACAGAGTAAGGGTGGGTTCAGGTGTTTGCTGGTACTCACAGTAAGGTCCACTCCTGCCTTCTATCTGCAATGCCAGCTGCAACAAGCTAAAAATGAAAACGTGTCATATATACTTGCAATGTTTTCCAAGTGCTACTATCAATGTTCTGAGTATTCAAACACCAGTGCACAGCAGGGGACAAAAGTATTAACTTTGCCATATGAACTATCATTTTAAAGCAGCCCTCCTTTCTACCTTGCATCTCATCTCTGAATTATACAGTTTCAACTGGAGTAACAGCTGCATTAATTTTAATTGTGTTTCAGATGCTTTCATAAAATGACTAGACATGTAGTTCCTTGTCATTATTGATCCTGAAGGGCCAAAGAGACCATTAAAGCTACAAAGGCAAAGTCTGCTGAAAGCACAACTAACCCTCAAAAAGATAAAGTTGGAGGTGAAAACATTCAGGAGAAAAGTAAATCCCATAGTTAGCTGCCAAAAAAAGAACACATACTTAGTTCTGGGTTTTTTAGAGGCTAGAGCGAGGCTGGGAACTCCATTAAAAAGAAGATTCTAAGATAAAACCAAACCTATTACTTAAGATAACCTGCTACTTCTAAAAGAAGTTTCTCCCTGAGGGCCTCTGAAAAGACAAGAGAACAATACACAGACACTCAGCCATTCCTAAGCCAGGAGGCCAAAGGACAATATATGATGTAGCAGACGACAACTCAAGAGAATGCCCTGGTACATAAAAACAATGGTTTTCCTAAGATTTTCCTGTAGACAGGGCTATTTCTTTCTCCCTAAACACAGTCTTATGCGGGACCTCAGAAACAAAGCTGACAGAAGCAGAGCTGTTCTGCTGGGTGGGGCACCTGGTGGCCCCTTATCAGCCTCCAAGACCAGCCTGTTGGTGAGGTGTTGACGGCGCAGGGGGTGGAAAGTCGATTCACAGGCCTTGCCTGGCAAATGGGGAAGCACCCAACTTCCTTGGATTTATGAATCACCATGAGAAAATGGAAATGTATGATTTTATTTTAAGAAGAAATAGGCTTTGAGGAATTGAGAGATGCCCCTGTTCTCAGAGAGCTCAGCTGTTTGCCTAGAATGATTTATCAAGATAAACGTACGGTCAGGCTCCCTGAAAGAGGGCACAGCAGGACTGGGGAACAGAGCTTCCACCTGAATCTTGTCACTCACCCTTCCAGCATTCTTTGGTCTGCCTTTCAATTAGTTTTCAGACCATGTGAATACGGTCAAAACTTAACCCACAGTGAAATTTCAGGAACTGTCCTAAGTATTTGTGGTATTCATTCAATCTTTCCTTTTAGTTCTTTTCGGTCAAGATTTTTTCATCTCATGATGACTTAAAGGAAATTTACTCACAGGAACATATATTTTATATGTTATATGTTAAATATAAAATATTATGTTCATATGTTATATATGATAAATATAAGATATATATTTTATATGTAGAGTATCTTGAAAGTTTTAAAAACTTGTTATGAAGTATCATCTCCTAAGAGATGTACAGAGTGTAGAAGTATACAGTTTGTGTCAAAAAGACAGTCATTCCAAACATATTTGCAGCTTTATTTTCTCAGAAGAACTTAAAATTAATTTCCACATATTTTAAGTTTGAAGCAATCAAGTAACTTATACTGGTATTAAAAGAAACACACAAGACTATCTAACTTTCAAAGTAACAAAACCTCATACAAATGGTTGACTCTCTTAAGAGAGCAAGGTGATACAATGTTTTTTGAAGGGCAATCTGACAACTTGCATCAAACACATGAAACAACAAAAAGAACCTCTAATGAACCTAAATCTAGGAATTTATCTCAGAAAAATAATCCTAGATATCCACTAGGATTTGACCAAGACAAAGTTCTTTGCCATGTGTTCGACTTCTGGAAGTTTGCTGTAATAAAGACTATAACTACACCTAGTGATACAAGAAGGTAGAGATGATCTATGTGGAGCCAAGCCTGGCACATGGACAGTGAGATGTGTTCTTACACACATTATATGCTAAGCACAATGGGGGAACAGCTGGCTCTGTCACATCCTCTCATTCATCTTCACCTACTGATCCATTTCCTAGTGTCCCAGTTATGAGGTCAACCTACTCTTCACCACTGTCCCACACACTGTGGACACTGTGGTACAGCTGCCAGGCTTTCACTGTTACAGTAAAATAAGCTGATGTTTGAGCACAAGCTAACCACCCAGAGAAGTCCTGTAGGCCATGTTGCTAGTTCAAAGGCCAAACAGCTCCAGTTCTGGCTCATCATGGATGATGCCATCTCTGGACATCCTGTATCTGCTCTCGTTATAAACCAATCCTGCAACCCCTGTGTTCTATTACAAATGACAGCCAGATGGGGAAAACAAATCAACCATTCAGAATTAGAAACAGATCTGTTCCAGTTAAATGGTTGGTTAAAGAGCTAGACCAACTACAAGATGGTAAATTTTCTTAAACTCATCAGAGATTGAGGTTGCAAGGCAACCAAACAGACTGAAATTTAAGGAAAGCCAAGCCTGTCCAAGGAAAGCTGGGCATTCAGGGTGTCTTGTTTCGGGAAGATCATGAGAGGAAGGCAGGGTCTGTAAAAGTGAGTGAGAAGAAATCAATTAAAACTCTGAGGACTGCTGAAAGCTGAGTGTGGGCCAGCAAGACAGTACAAAAGTTCACTCATAAGAAAGACTGGGGTGAGGCAGGAGATAGGACACAACCTCCCTCACAACAATGCAGGCACAGAGGAGGGGGTCTGCCACTCCTGTGGGAAAGATACAACCCCCCTGTCTTGACCTTTCTCTCGGGCCTCTGGGGGAAGAGCAGCAAACTCTGTTGACCCATTAAAGCAGAAGGGAGTTGGGTGTGGAGGAAAAACCCTTCACCCCTTGGGTCAGAGAAAAAATCCTGAGAAAGCTCTACCCCCAAGGTTGAAGCAAACAGGGTGTAAGACTGAGATGGGACCAGAACAAAGAACTGCCCTGCTTTCACTGCCCCTTGCACCTGGTAAAAACTGAGTAAGAAATCAACAGCAGTCTACTCCTAGCAGAGGTGCAAGAGCATGGACAGAGAAAAGTCCTCTGTGACTCAGGCATACAGTGACAGCTGAAAGCTGATGGCAGAGCACAAACACTGAGAAAAACCTTCTGGCAACCACAGCAAAGCAAAACCCAAACTGAGCTCAACTCCTGACTAGAATCACTCAATACCCCATACTACCTGCCTGAGAAGAATCAAGCCCATTTCCAGGCATAAATGCTATTTATCTCAGTCTCTCATGTCTTACACAAAATGTCCAGCAATCAATCAAAAATTATGAAATATAAAGACCAAGAAAGGAATATAATTCATTGTCAAGAAACAAGGCAATCAACAGAACCAGATGCAGAGATGACCCATCTAATGGTACAATCATATAAGGACATTAGAATAGGTACGATACATATAAAAGGATTTACTAGAAAAGGTAGACAACTTGCATGAACAGATGGGCATTTCAGCAAAGAAACAGAAACTGTAAGGAGTTAAACATTAAGTTAGAAAGAACAACAAACTCTGGAAAGGAAAGAGTCTGATTTCTAGAGTTGTCACATTATTTTTAAAGTTGTTTTCAACAACAACAAATCAAAAGACATGTGAAGATAAGAAAGAATGACCCAGACAGGAAAAAAAGTAGTCAACAAAACTGTCACCAAGGAAGTCCAGGTGTTGGACCTAGTAAGGAATTTGATCAGCTATTTCAAACATGTTCAAGAACTAAAGGGAAGTATGAGAATAATGCCTCATCAAACTATTAATAAAGGTAGACTATTAAAAAAAAGAAATCCTTGAGTTGAAAAAGTACAATAACTGAAATGAAAAATTCACTAGAGTGCCGGACTTGTACTGGCAGAAGAAATAATCACCTAACCTGAAGATAGATTAATTGAGATTATCTAGTCTGAGAAATAGCAAGGAAAAATAATGAAGAAAAAGAACAGAACCTCAGAGACCTCTAGGACACTAATAAACACACCAATATATATTACATTATGTATGGGATTCTCAAAAGGAGAGGAGATAAAGGGTCAGAAGGAATATTTGAAGAAATAATGGACAAAACCTTCCAAAATATGATGGAAAACATTAATATGCATATCCTAGAACTCAAGGAACTCCAAACAGAATTTAAAGAGATCTGTACCTAGACATATCATAATCAAAATGCTAAAAACAAAGAGAGAATCTTGAAAGCAGCAAGACAGAACCAAGACCCTTGATAAGATTAACAGCTCATACCTCAACAGAAACTATGGAAGTCAGAAGTCAGTGGGGTGAAATACATGAAGTGCTTGCTGAAAGAAGAAGACTGTCAAGTAAGAATTCTACAGCATAACTATTCCTTGATAATGAAGGAGAAGTTAAGACATTCCCAGATAAAAACAGAATCAGCACTAACTGACTTACTTTACAATAGATACTAAAGGGAGTCCTTCAGGCTAATAGGAAAGGACACTGGATAGATCCACATGAAGAAATTTAAGACACTGGTGAAGATAACTACACAGGTAAGTATAAAAGTGCAAATGTACTTTGGTTCATAATTCTTCTTCTCTTATCTGATTCAAAAGATATTTACATAAAGCAATAATCATAAATCTGTGTTGATGGGTATATAAAGTAAAATGATGGATTTTACACCACAACAATGGCACAAAGGAGAGGGAGGTAATGAAGGTATATAAGAGCAAAGTTTTAATGTACTACTGAACATAACATTTTCACAGATTAAAACGTGAATTGTAATCCCTAGGGCAAAGTGAAAATATACAGTAAAAGGAATAAAGGAATTAAAATGGTACATTAGGCAATACTAATTTAACACTAGAGACAGAAGGCACTACACTAATGGAGTAATAGAGGGAAAAAAGGCATTATTAGGTATCAGTAATTACACTTCATTCAAAAGGCAGAGATTGGCAGAAAGGGCTAAGACCTGGTTCAACTCTATGCTGTCTATAAGGGAAACACTTTAAATACAAAGACACAAGTTGAAAGTAAAAGATTGGAGAAGGTATACAATGCATAAATCATAAGCAAAAGAGACCTGGACTAGCAATAACATATAAGATGAAACATATTTTAAAATAAAAGTTACTAGAGAAAAAGGACATTTTATGATAAAAGTGCCAAACCATCAAGAAAATATAACAATTTTTATACCTAATATATATACCTAACAAGAAATAATTATAAAATTGAGCAACTCTGACAGAACTGAAAGGAGAAATGAGACAATTCAACAATAACTGCTGAAGACTTCAATATCCCATTTTCATGGCAACTGAACTAGACAGCACAGGCAGAAGTGTATACAGACAATCAGCAGGGGAAGACTTGAACAGCACTATAAACCAGCCAGATCTAACAGACATCTATAGAACAACTTACTCAACAACAGTACGGCCTCTGTACACAGAGAAATGAAAATTGGAAATCAACAGCAAAAGGAAATATGGTACCCTCACATTAAAAAAGAAAGATCTCAAACTATTAGCCTAAGCTTCCACCCTAAGACACCAGAAATCAAAATGTAAACTAAACTCAAAGTAAGCAGAAAAAAAGGGAACAACAAAAGTGAGAACAAAAATTAACAAAATATAAACTAGAAAAATAACAAAAATACAAGAAACCAAAAGCTGGTTCTCTGAAAAGATAACAAAATCAATAAACCTTTTAGACAGACCAGGAAAAAAAGAGAGAACATTCAAATTACTAACAGGAATGAAAAAAGGGAAACTACCAATGACCTTACAGAAATGAAAAGGGTTATAAGGAAATACTATAAACAACTGTATGTCAACAAATTAGATAACCTAAGTGAAACAAATTCCTAGAAAGATACAAACTACTGAAACAGATTCACAAAAAAATAGAAAATGTGGATAAACTTACAGAAAGATTAAACTGGTAATCAAAACACTCCCTACAAAGAAAAGCAAAGGATCCAATGGCTCCACTGGTGAATTCTATTGAACATATAAAGAAGGATTACAACCAATCCTTCACGAACTCTTCCAAAAAAACAGAAGAGGAGGAAACACCTCCACACTCATTCTATGAAGCCAGTATTAATCTGATACAAAAACCAGACAAAGGTATCACAATAAAAGAACACTATAGGCCAATATCCCTTATGAATATAGAACTAAATCTGCAACGAGTATCAGTAAACTGAACCCAAGAGCATACACATTTGACTCACACTACAACCAAGTGGGACTTATTTCAGGAAGCCAGCACTGATTCAATATATAAAAATAAATCACTGTAATAAAGCCCATGAAAAAAAGAGGACAAGAAACTACATGGTCATCTCAATAAATACAGAAAAAGCTTATGATAAACCTAAACACTCTTTCATGATGAAAACACTGAAAAAAGAAAATAGAAAAAGAAAACCAGAGTAGAAGGGAACTTTCTCTACCTGGTAGTGAATATTTATAAAAAATCCATGGCAAACATCAGACTTCATAGCAAAAGATTGAAAACTTTCCTCCTAGATCAGGAACAACACAAACGTGTCCATTCTAGTCACTTCTACTCAACTCTGCTTTACATGTTCTTAACAGGAAAATTAGGTAAGAAAATGAAATAAAAGTAAGAAGTAAACTATTTGCAGATGATATAACTTTAAGTATGGAAAACCCTAAGGAATCTAAGTACATACGCACAACTGTTAGAACAAGTGAATGAGCTCAGCAAGGTTGTAGGTCTACAACCCTGCTGAGGAATCAGACAGCAATTGTATTTCTATGTAGTAGTAGTAAGAAACTAAAAATGAAATTAAGGAAACTGCACATTTACAGTAACATCAAAAAGAATAAATATATAGGGATAAAGAAATGTAAGGCTTGTACACTGTAAATAACAAAACCTCACCAAAGAAATTAAAGACCTAAATAAATGGAAAGACTTTCAAGTACTCATGAATTGGATACTGGAAGACTTAATATTATTAAGGCGGCAGTTCTCCCCAAACTGATCAATGCAATGCCTATCAGAATTCCAGGTGACTTTTTATAGAAATGGACAAGCCGATTCTAAGATTCATATGGACTTGTGAAGAACACAGAACAGTAAAACAATATTGAAAAAGAAGAACAAAGTAGGACTCACACTTCCCAACTTCAAAACTCACTACAAAGCTACTGTAATCAAGGCAATGTGGTACTGGTGTGTGGATAGACATACACATCAATGGAATAGAATTGAGAGTCCAGAAAAAACCCGTTTGTCTATGTCAACTAACATTTGACAAGGGTACCAGGACCATTCAGTGTAGGTGAGGATACTCTTTTCAACAACTGATGCTGGGACAACAGGATATCTATTTGCAAAAGAATAAAGTTGGATCCCTAATGTATACCATACATAAAAATCAACTCAAAATGGATCAAAGACCTGCAAATGACAAATAAGCACCTGAAAAGATGCTCAACATCATTAGTCATTAGGGAAACACATATCAAAACCACAGTGAGATACTACTTCACTAGCTTGGCTATAATAATAATAATAATAATAATAATAATAATAATAATAATAAAAGAAAACAGCTATAACAGCTTTTCCAAAGCACCTATCCATTTTAGATCCCCACCAGCAATTTGGGAGGTTTCTAGTTTTCTCTGCATTTTCACCAACCACTTGTCATCATTACAGAATGTTTTCATGTGATTGCAAAGAATGCAGAAAAACAAAACAATACTGAAAAAGAACAAAGTTAAGACTCAAACTTCCCAATTTCAAAATCACAGCAATTTTCCATTTGCATATCTCTGGAAGGTGAAAAGGAGGGTGACTGCTAATGAGTATGGGTTTCTTCTTGGAGTGATGAAAATGTTCTGGAATTTGTGAACATTGTGAATATAAATATTTGAATTTTTACTTTGAAAGGGTCAATCTTATGTTACATGATTTATATCTTATTTTTTTTAATGCAAAAAAAGCACCTATTAAATACCAGACCCTCAATAGATAGTTGTGGATATTAATACAAATGTTTTTAATTTTGCTTACATAAAGTATTATAGGATTAAAAACAGGGAAAGTTCAGAAAACTTACATAGTTAGATTACTATTACAAGAAGGGAACATTATAGGTCAGGGTCAACATAAACTAGGGTCTCCCATCTATGGAGAACTTTAATAAAGCAAATCCAGCCACATACACAAAGCATAAAATATCACAAATTGGTTTTATTCCAAGAATGCAAGGTTGCCTTGGTGTTTAGATGCTTAATGAAATAAATGAGAAAAAAAAATCTCAATAGATGCAGGGAATTCATATTCATTCATGATAGTTATTTAAAAAAAAACAAATTAGAAATAGAGTGGAATCTCCTTAACTAGTGATGGTTCTCATGCTTAACTTTTCTTTGTATCCCTACCCTTTGCCATGCAACTTAACATTTTTCTCCACTGTGGACTGACTGTCACAGTCCTTCAACCTGGAAATAGAGGATTGAAATGGGCTTTGAACAGGAGCTTGCTCTTTGCCATTGCTCTGAGAATATGACCAGATTATCCTGCTGGAGGAGGAAAGAACTGATCTGAGTTACTCCAGCTGTTCCAGTTGACTCCATGTAAGATCAGATGATGATTTTAAATATTAACCCTGATCTGAAACAGTGTAATTCAGGCTCCTGAATCAGCCTGTCTTGAGTTCTTTCCTAGTCCTGCCATTCCCTAGCTTATGTCCTTGAGCAAGTTGCTCAACTTTTCTCATCAACAAATGGGTTTCATAAGAGTAGCTACCTCCTAAGGCCATGACATGCTTTAAACACTCAATGGATACATGCTACAATTATTACATGCACAGTATTTTAGTTTGCTCCTTTCAAATCTCCTTTGTAACTGATGTTATTTCTCATCTTCTGGACTATATCTTATTTTAATGTTCATTTTTTTAAACTCTGGAATTAGAAACAAGAATTATTTTAAAGACCATCACTGTATTATTTATACTTGGATTATACCTTCTGAAACAGAGTCAACTTCAATACTAATATGTCCCTATATAAGAAAAGTAGGGTCTAAGAGAATAGGTCCAGTGGCAATTTTCATTACTTCATTCACTGTCCTGTTGATCTCAGAGTCAGCCAACCCCAGACATGGAAGGAAGACCAGTCAAGATCACAGCAGCCCACCCAACAATCCCAGATGAGTAAATGATAAATGCCATATTTCTGTAAGGTTTTGAGAATGTTACACAGCATTACAGTACTAGATGACTGATACACATGACACACAGTATTTAAAAATTCTATGGCATGGCATTGGCCTAAGAACCGATAATGGAATAGAACAGAATGCGTTAACAGACTGACCGGTATATAGATGGTCCCTGGGAATATGGACTGTCCCTGGGTAATGCAGTAGTGGTCAAAGCAGGACAAAACCTGACTGTCACACATACACCAAGGCAAATTATAGATCTAAATGTGAACGCTTCTAGAAGATGACATAAAATAAGAGAATGGGTTTGGGATTAGGGAAAATTTTAAACAGCACAAAGAACAAAAGAAATACTGATAAATTGGAGTAATTGAGAACTTCTGCTCATCAAAAGACCATCGGAGAAGTAAAACAAAACAAAACAAAACAAAACAAAAAACAAGCACAGACTGGGAAAAGACCTTCCTTCGCAACACCCCTAACAAAGGGATTGCATCAGGGATTGAGTACAGAGTATGAAGGGCTTGTATTTAGAACATGTAGAGAACTTTTATAAATCAGTAAGAACCAACCATCAAAATATCAACATGCACCCTGTTCATGTACAGGAGAGGCTGTGGTGAGAATACAGAGGGGAGTCTTGGTACTTTAAAGATCGTTAAAGTGCCCACCTTTTGAGTAAAGGGGCTGAGACCTGTCTTTGCCAACAAAGTTTTTAGAGAACACAGCTACATCCACTTGTTTACAGGCTGTCTTTGGCAACTTTCAGGCTACAACAGCAGAGTTGAGTAGTTGTAACAGAGACTGTATGACCCAAAAGCCTAAAATATTTACTATCTGGCTCTTTACAGAAAAAGTGTGCTGATCCCTACGCTAGACTGCTCTTACATCCAGCAGCATCAGCTGAGTAAGGAACTGGGGAGAGAGTCAGTTCCCTGGAAGACTTGGAGGAGATAACTGTTTAGCTATCAGGAATATTTTAAAGCAGAGGATTATTTTTAAAAGTCTAAATTTGTTTGCTAGACTTCCCATTCTCTATTACAAGCAAAAAGTGTGGCAATGTCATAGAATCTCCAAAGCCCAACAACTTAGAGAATCATGGCTTGTATTTAAAAACTCTTAAGAAGTGATTATAGGACTGGTTTAGAGAAATCACACTTGCTCCAGAATAGCTAGCTGCCTGTGATCTTCTCTTGAAGCAGGCAAACGAAACCAGGTGCTCGTACTGTTGCTGAGGGATGTGCCATCTCTGGTTCAGTGACATGTATTTGGGATATGCTGTCTGTCTGAGGGGCAGGTACAAGGTTCTTGTTAAAAACAATCCCCAGCCTCCTCACACACTCCAATACTTCTCTTCCTTTTTTTTTAAAACAATTCATGCTCCCTTCTGAGTTATCCCCTTCTTAATTGTATTTGAAATTTCAAAATAAGTATGAAGATTAAAAACAAAGGAAAGCAATGGTAATTTTAGGAGGAAAAAATTATCTTGAAAACCATATGATTTTTTTCTTTGATCATATGGTATCAGTGTGAATATTGAGTCTGCCTATTTTCCATAAACTTAGAAAAGAAACGAAGAAAAATGTGGCTCACAGGGCAGCATTACATATGTAATTTTTAAAATCAAGTGTTTCTGCTGCTTTTCCCCACCCCACCCCCAAAAGATTCTGATGTTTCCTTGGAGCAGAATAATGTCAGCTCTCTTGGAATAATGAAGACTAAAGCTCATAGTCTCACAACTCCTAGAAAACATCCCAAAAGCTTCTTGTATCTCATGTTTTTCCCCATATCACATCTATCTTCAGAGTCCTCACCACCGAGATGTCCATTTCAACAATCTTATAAAACACTGTACCTTTCCAAAACACACTTTGAGAGAGGGCAGCTCTCCCTATACTAGGACATAAGACAAATCAGTCGTTGCTACCTCTTCCAATTAACAGGCACGGCATCTCTGAGTATGCAAATCCACTGCCTGAAACCTGAAACTAAGAGTCTAGCGGATGTTTAACAGAGGCTCTCCCACACTGAGGAGAACCTGATTCTTAACAAGGACTTTTATGAAACTTGGCACACATCAACGTAATTCATGAGGAGGCTCTACAGTTCCTGTGACTGGGTCCTTTGATGGTAAAGTTCTAAATCAGCAACTTTGAGATACAATTTATATCTATGTCATTGTTTGATTTGAAAGGCCAACTTCAATTTTTATGCAAGTTATTTTTACACTGAAAGCACAAAATCTAAACATCATTTTAAAAATGGTGCCAACTTTAAACTGAGAAGCCAGGCACTTGTCCTTGATTCCAAAGGCCTGTTCTCATCTCAGAGCCTGTCCGACACATTTATTCTCCCCCAATTTTAATTTGGAAACGATAGTAACATTTCTATTTTACAGCTTCCAAAACTCACCAAGTCCTGTACTAAAAGGGAATACTTAAGAGTTAAACCAACTTTTCATTCATGAGAGAGTGGCGCAGCTGACCTAGTCTGCCGTGGCAGCGTTCTGGCGCAATGCTGGGAGCCTGGAAGCGAGAAAATGAAGCGAGCCTCACTCCTGTCCCTTCCCCTTGTCATTACTCACCCACTGGTTTATGAGAGCCAGCATTAAAATACACCATCTCCTATGGTGCCAGTGTGTTTTTAAAAACCACGCTGGATATACTTCCATTTCCTGTGTCTCTTCCCTGCCATCATCTCGGTCCAGGTTTTCCCATCAGGATTACCCGAAAAAGCCTGGGATTCTGGCCTCCCCGTCCCACTTGCCCTGATATAAACTGCTAATCTGAGCTTCTAGCCTCTCCCCAGCAGGCGACCCAGACTCAGTGGGGACCAGCAGGGTGCAGGCTAGGGGCTTCCTCCTCTTTTAACTTGAGGCTGTCTTTGCCCTGGGCTGTCATCCTGTGCCTTCACCCGTTTGTTGCAGACTTTTGAGTATTTGACTTCTCACTAGTTTGGAAAGAACTTCCTCTCCCTCTTCACCCGGGGCAGGCAGGCAGATGGTGAGGTCTGGGAGAGCAGGCTTTCTCTCCCAAGGTGGAGCTGAGAAAAGCCTTCTCATCAGAGAACAAGCTTCATGCTGCTCTTCCCCCACCTCCGAAATACATCTAAAGCAACTATTTTGTATGCTGTCTTGCTTTGATTACCACCCAACCCCATTTTCTAATAAGAAAGCAGCTTTTCCCTATAGACAGGCTGCGTCACACATCTGGGCTCCTGGTACAGATGAGAGGGAGCGAGTCAGCAGTCCCTGCTCTTCCTCCTAGCAACAGGGGCTGCTCTGAAATAAGGATTTTTATTTCATTCTTGTTAATCTTGGGACAGGTGAGGGGAGGCTCCTTCGAGAAGCTCTCTGTGAATCCTGACAGACCATGGCAGGTGGCCATCTACCTTCTCGCTCAGAGCACTTTGGCCATCGTGTCAGAGGACCTGGATTTAGGACCTACTTATGTCATTTACTAGATCTGTGACCTTAAGCAATTTACTGTACTTTATCAGTGAACAAGGAACAGTAATATTGATAACATTTGCTTCACAGGGTAACTCTAAGAATAAACAAAAAAAAAAGAAAAAAGAATAAGCAACAAAACACTCAAATGATGCAAACCATACAAATATCACACACAATTACTAATATTGTTAATAAATGTGCTCTTCTTCAGAACAAGGCAAAGGAGAGCAATTTGATGCCCTTCACTGGAGACCTGGATCCAGTGGTTTAACTTGTTCAAGTCTGCTTTAGTATAACAGGGCTCCATGCCGCTCTGTGTAGGTGCATTTCTGATATTCATGGGTACTCCTTGTCCAAGAATCTTTCTCTGTTCAATGCAAAGAATCTAAAGAGCTTCATAGAAACCCATAAAACCATGTACTTATGCACAGGCAAGTATGACGATCAGCTGAATGACCTAATTGCTCCTCTTAAGAAACACCAGCAGAGAGGGGATTTCTCAAGATGGCAGCGTGGGTAGGGTGGAGGAAATCTCCTCCCAAAACCATATATATTTTGAAAATACAGCAAATACAACTATTCTTAAAAGAGAGACCAGAAGACACAGTAGAACAGTCAGACTACATCTACAACTGCGAGAACTCAACATCTCACGAAAATGGTAAGATACAAAATAGTGACCTAGTGGGACCCGACGACTCCCCCCACCCCAGATCATCAGAGGGAGGAAAAGAATCAGAGTGGGGAGGGAGTGGAAGCACAGGACTGCTAAATATCCAGCCCAAGTAATCTGCACCGGGAACACAGACACACATTGCATGGTGTACGGGATATTAGAGGAACGGAAAAACAAAATTCAAGAATAAGACTGCGAACAGGTCCCCACAGCCGGCTACCCTGGGACAAAAGAAAAGCGGGTGCTTTAAAAGTCTTAAAGGGACAAGCGTTTAGCAGGTGGACAAAATCGTTGTGACACACTAAGCCCAGCGGGCTGGGAACTTTAAGGAACTTCAGGCGCCCTAACCCCCTGGGTGGCAATGCAGCGCCAAAGGCCCTGACAACTATAAGCAGCCTGCTGTTCATTCTCCCCCAGCTAGCACTGCAAGCAAACAGCTGACCCGCCATTGCTGTGGAGCAGCGAGGGAGCAGCCCTGCCCACAGCAACCACACAGTCTTCTCCCACAGTGCAGCTAACTGGGCTAGACCCAGAGACTGTCGCTTGCGCATAGCTGCCCATCACAGACAGCGGAAACCAGCACAGAATCCAGAAAGCACAAAGGAGCTTTATTCTCAAAGTGAACACACGCTGCTTGCCGGCAACCCATGCCAGTGCCCTAGGCCATTCTGAGGGCTGCTCCACCCACAGCAGCTCAGACGATTAATCCAGAGGCTTCCCCCTGCATCTGGTTACCTGGCACAGGTAGAGGAAGCAGGCATAGAGTCCAGAAGGTACATAGGGGGCTCTGTTCTCACGGCAAACACACACTGCTCACCTGCAACAACCACCAGTGCCCAAAGCCATCCCGAGGGCCGCCCTGCCCATGGCAGCTCAGGGGCTAAACCCAGAGGCTGCCCCCTGCACCTGGTTGCCCGGCACAGGCAGAAGAGGCCGGTGCAGAGTCCGGAAGGCATGTAGGGGCTCTGTTCTCATGGCGAACATGCGCTGCTCACCTGCAACAACTGCAAGTGCCCTAGGCCATCTCGAGGACTGCCCTGTCCACAGCATGTCAGGGAATTAAGCCAGAAGCTGCTCCCTGTGTGCGCTTGCCTGCCAGAGGCAGCGGAGACAGGCAAGGTGACCAGAAATCAGGAAGGGACTTTGTTCTCCCAGCTGTCACAAGTGCCACTCACCAGCAATCACTTCTATCACCATGAAAAGGCAGAAGAACGTTGTTCAGTACAAAATCCCTCAAACACCAGAAAGAGGGCTTGGTGAAACAGAAATCACCAATCTCCCTGAAAAAGAATTGAAAATAAAAGTCATAAGCATGCTGATGGAGCTACAGAGAAATATGCGAGACCTAACGGATGAATTCCAGAGGAAGATAACAGAAATGAAACAATGGAAGGATTTAAGAGCAGACTGGATGAGTTGGAAGAGACTGTTAATGGAACAGAAATCAGAGAACAGGAATACAGAGAAGCTGAGGCAGAGAGAGATAAAAGGATCTCTAGGAATGAAAGAATATTAAGAGAACTGTGTGACCAATCCAAATGGAACAATATTCGCATTATAGGGGTACCAGAAGAAGAAGAGAGAGAAAAAGGGATAGAAGGTGATGTTGAAAAAATAATTGTGGAAAACTTCCCCAAGCTGGGGAAGGAAACAGTCTCTCAGACCATGGAAGTCCACAGATCTCACAACACAAGGGACCCAAGGAGGACAACACCAAGACATATAATAATTAAAATGGCAAAGATCAAAGACAAGGACAGAGTATTGAAAGCAGCCAGAGAGAGAAAAAAGATCACCTACAAAGGAAAATCCATCAGGCTATCATCAGACTTCTCAGCAGAAACCTTACAGGTCAGAAGAGAATGGCATGATATATTGAATGCATTGAAACAGAAGGGCCTTGAACCAAGAATACTGTATCCAGCAAGATTATCATTTAAAATTGAGGGAGGGATTAAACAATTCCCAGATAAGCAAAAGTTGAGGGAATTTACGTCCCACAAACCACCTCTACAGTGTATGTTAAAGGGACTGCTCTAAATGGAAGTGCTCCTAAGGCTAAATAGATGTCACCAGAAAAAATGAAATCACAGCAAAGAAAGTAGACAAACCAAATACTAACTAAATGCAAAATAAAATCAGTGATCCACAAAATCAGTCAAGGGAAACACAGAAGAGTACAGAATAAAACACCTAACATATAAAGAGTGGAGGAGGAAGAAAAAGAAGGGAGAGAAATAAAGAATCATCACACTGTGTTTATAATAGTGTAATAAGTGAGTTAAGTTGGATGATTAGATAGTAAAGAAGCTACCCTTGAACCTTTGGTGACCATGAATCCAAAGCCTGCAATGGCAATAAGTACATATCTATCGATAATCATCCTAAATGTAAATGGACTGAATGCACCAATCAAAATACACAGAGTAATAGAATGGATAAAAAAGCAAGACCCATCTATATGCTGCTTACAAGAGACTCACCTCAAACTCAAAGACATACACAGACTAAAAGTGAAGGGATGGAAAAAGATATTTCATGCAAAAAATAGGGAGAAAAAAGCAGGTGTTGCAGTACTTGTATCAGACAAAATAGACTTCAAAACAAAGAAAGTAACAAGTGACAAAGAAGGACAATACATAATGATAAAGGGGTCAGTCCAATAAGAGGATATAACCAATATAAATATCTATGCACCCAACATAAGAACACCTATATATGTTAAACAAATACTAACAGAATTAAAGGAGGAAATAGAATGTAATGCATTCATTTTAGGAGACGTCAACACACCACTCACTCCAAAGGACAAATCAACCAGATAGAAAATAAGGGCACAGAGGCACTGAACAACACACTAGAATAGATAGACCTAACAGACATCTACAGAACTCTACACCCAAAAGCAGGAGGATACACATTCTTCTCAAGAGCACATAGAACCTTTCCAGAATAGACCACATACTAGCCCACAAAAAGAGCCTCAGTAAATTCAAAAAGATTGAAATTCTACCAACCAACTTCTCAGATCACAAAGGTATAAAACTAGAAATAAATTGTACTTAGAAAAAAAAAACTGCCCATAAACACATGGAGGCTTAACAACATGCTCCTAAATAATCAATGGATCAATGAACAAATTAAAACAGAGATTAAGCAATATATGGAGACAAATGAAAACAACAGCACAATGCCCCAACTTCTGAGGGACGCAGTGAAAGGCAGTTCTATGAGGACAGTATATAGCAATCCAGGCCTATTTAAAGAAGGAAGAACAACTCCCCAAAATAGTCTAAAGTCACAATTAACACTGGAAAAAGAAGAAACAAGGCCCAAAGTCAGCAGAAGGAGGGACATAATAAAAATCAGAGAAGAAATAAATAAAAATCAGAAGAATAAAACAATAGCCATAGTAATCAAGACAATTGGGTACTGGCACAAGAACAGACCCATAGACCAGTGGAATAGAATAGAGAGTCCACAGACTGACCCAAGCATATATGGTCAGTTAATATACAATAAAGGAGCCATGGATATACAATAGGGAAATGACAGCCTCTTCAACTGCTGGTGTTGAGAAAACTGGACAGCTACATGTAAGAGAATGAAACTGGATTACTGTCTAACTCCATACACAAAAGTAAACTTAAAATGGATCAAACACCTGAATATAAGTCATGAAACCATAAAACTCTTAGAAGAGCAACTTCTTCATGAACATATCTCCCCAGGCAAGGGAAACAAAAGCAAAAACGAACAAGAGGGACCATATCAAGCTGAAAAACTTATGTACAGCAAAGGACACCTTCAGTAGAACAAAAAAGCACCCTACAGTATGGGAGAATATATTCATAAAGGACATATCCAATAAAGGGGTTGACATCCAAAATATATAAAGAGCTCATGCACCTCAACAAACAAAAAGCAAATAAGCCAATTAAAAAATGGGGAGAGGATCTGAACAGACACTTCTCCAAAAAAGAAATTCAGATGGTAAACAGGCACATGAAAAGATGCTCCACATCGCTAATCATCAGACAAATGCAAATTAAAACCACAATGAGATATCACCTCACACCAGTGAGGATGGCCAACATCCAAAAGACAAACAACAAATGTTGGCTAGGATGTGGAGAAAGGGGAACCCTACTACACTGCTGGTGGTAATGTAAATAAGTTTAACCATTGTGGAAAGCAGTATAGAGAAAAAATAAAAATAGAAATACCATTTGACCCAGGAGTTCTACTCCTAGGAATTTACCCTAAGAATGCAGGAGCCCAGTTTGAAAAAGACAGATGCACCCCTATGTTTATCGCAGCACTATTTACAATAGCCAAGAAATGGAAGCAACCTAAGTGTCCATCAGTAGATGAATGGATAAAGAAGAGGTGGTACATAAACACAATGGAATATTATTCAGCCATAAGAAGAAAACAAACCCTACCATTTGCAACAACATGGATGGAGCTAGAGGATATTATGGTCAGTGAAATAAGCCAGGGGGAGAAAGACAAGTACCAAATCATTTCACTCATCTGTGGAGCATAAGAACAAAGAAAAAACTGAAGGAACAAAACAGTAGCAGACTGACAGAACCCAAGAATGGACTAACAGTCACCAATGGAAAAGGGACTGGGGAGGGTGGATGGGAAAGGAGGGATATGGGGGAAGAAGGGTATTACGATTCGTACACATAATGTAGGGGGACATGGGGAAGGCAGTATAACACAGAGGAAACAAGTAGTGATTCTATAGCTTCTTACTACACTGATGGACAGTGACTGTAATGGGGTATGTGGTGGGGCCTTGATAATGGGGGGAGTCTAGTTACCCTATAATGTTGCTCATGTAACTGTACATTAATGATACCAAAATAAAATGAAATAAAATAAAGAAACAGCAGCAGCAAATAAAACCTGACACCGGGCCAATCTGCAGCTGGGGCCAGTGCCAGTGGTGACTGCTGCATTCTCAGCACAAACTCAGACACTTCCTTTGCTACCCTGGAACTGCTCTGGTTGGGATTTAGCGTCTGCTTCTTTCCACCAGAGTGAGATGGAACCTGGATGAGGTGTTGCTCGAAAAAAGGCCAGGTTGGGGATGGCCTCTCCCCTGGGAGGCTTCCTTCTGATTCAGGCCAACTTGGTGGGTGTTCTTTGAGCCTCCGACCAACGTGTGACACTGATGGTGCTAAGCCCGTGAGCCCCATTGAGCCCTTCCCGTATCATGGCTGAGGTAGTACTCTACGTGTAGTGGTTGCCTTTACATCTTACTGTGAGATCTGCAGCGGGCAAAGGCTAGCAGGCCCTGGGTTTCAGGGGACTGCTGCCCTTTGTGACGTCAGATGTTTGCATGGCACATCATCTCACAACATCAGTGCTGATGAAAAGTACTCATTCTTCCACCATCTCTCCACCCAATATCACAGCTGATGCCTTAGGGTCTGGTGGTGATGTTGGATGTTGATGTCTCTGTATGTTATTTGCATGAAAAACACTGTAGTCTTGTATATGCTGCTTTACTAACCAGCTTTAAAAGATGACACTTAAAAACACCTCTGCAGTAATTCTTACGAAGTTGTAAGGAACTAAGGAATAGTGTCAATGATTATAACCACTTGAAGAGATCTTCCTTGCAACTGGCGACCAAATGTCAAAATGTCTAACAGTTCACATCATGTTTCCACTTCAACCACTGAAAAAATCCAACTCCCTAACCCTGCCCTACAAAGCCCTGTATGATTTTGCCCCTGACTACTAGCTCTTTCAACCAGCATCTTTGGTCCCTTTATTTGATGAACAGGATACTACACCTCTCAGGTTGTCCTTGTAGAGAAAAGATGACTATCTTGGCCATAATACAGGTGATTCTGGCCTAGAGTTGTCTGAATAAATGAGAAGTGGCCCTGCTAGCCATTTACTCCAAGAATGGGTCAGATCAAATTCTCCAAAAGCAAAGCCAACATATTTTCTAAAGGTCAGGAGGAAAAAAATTTCCAGCTAGGAAACAGACCAGAGGATGCCCATGATCACCGCAATGTCCTGCTGGAGCACTGTGAAACATGTCCACCACAGATTATGTCATTCTTTAGGGCTACGTACCTTCGTTTGACTTACTATTTAGTGCTCACCAGGTAATTTATAACTCTGTGAAGGTAGGTGTCAATTTTTGACAACTGGTAGTGATATAAACAAACAGCATTGCCTAGAGATACAAATGATGCCTGTTCAGGAGAAAAGACTCCTCCAAAGGTTAGCTTTGTGGCTCTGTAGGACATTAACTGGTTTTGTATATAATCTTGCAACTATTCGTGTTTTTCATTGAGCACATATATTCAGCCTCTTCAGTTTTCTTTGAGCCAACTTTACTGTCCTTTTGAATCCTTTACTGAGTTAAACAAATATTTGGCACATATTCATCCCACATTTATGAGTCATGTTTTTACTTCTTGAAAATTATAATTTGACAGATGCTACAAGTTTAAAACTAACAACCCTGCATAGTAAGTTAATACAACAGGCAAGTGATTTAAGAGGAACTTTGAGGCATTGATCTACTGCGCATCTCTAAGAACAGACACTCAGATTGCTGGGGTTTCTGCTTCCAGCCCCAAAGCTTTAAGAAACAGCCCTGTGAACCTCATATTTACAGTGAAGAAGATGGTGTGGATACAGTTTATTCCCTAAACCAGGCAAAGCTTGTTTTCAGGTCTTAGCACTGTGCCTGGTTGTGCCACTCCCGAGCTGAGTGTATATGTGTGTGTGATCTCTGTGAACTGGATTCATGGGTTCACTCTTATGATATGCTACTAGACAGCCTGAAGCCAAATCTGGGGGAATATTCACTATCATGGCATGCTTTCTCTACATTATCACACCCTTGGCTTCATCATGTTTTAATTTCTATTTGTCTTGAAGTCTTCACTTGGAAAAAACAAACAAATCCTGTAGTTCCAAAGTGTAAACCACCTAAAATCCTTTTTCAAGTAAGGCCTATAACATAAATCATCAGAAATACTCCACTATGGCTTAGCCAACGTTTGCTCACACCCTTCTACCCAGACCATCTCTCCCAACACTGCTGCAGCTTAAAGCCCTACTAATCCTTCAGGCCTGTGGAGACACCATCCCCCCTTCATCCAGGTTCTGTAGATCTCAACCACATATGCCCTCTCCTTGAACCTTTGGGCTGCTTTCTCTTAAAAGTTGCTCTGAAGCATTTACACACAGCCTTTATGTTACAGCTTCTTCTGTGATTGGCTTCTCCGAGACCAGCAAACACCAGCACTTGGAGGACAAGGACTAGTTATGTGTGTCACCAGTTGGACCACACAGTACTTGGCACACGGTTTGAAGTGTGCTTCATGAATCAAATTGCGGGAAGAAAGTATAAAGTATAAAGATAATGGTCATTAAATACAGAGTACTCATTTATTAATGAGCACCTCCTCTACTCAGGGACAGAAAAAAACATGGAGGCTACCCTCAAGGCACTTACTCTGGTAGGAAGAAAGGTAAGAAAATCAGAATGACTGTCCCACAAACCTGAGCAGGTAGACACTGCCTGGCACAGTTCCAGGTACTTAAGATATGGGGGTGTATAAATACATATGCTGTGCAACATCCTGCAACTTATATTAATAAACATACTAAGTATGAAACTAGAACTGTGGATAAATGCTAGAATGTTACAGTTGTAGAAGAGAGATGGTCTATTTTAGATGGTGGGAGAAGGGGTGTGGGAAATCAGGGAAGGCTTCTTGGAGGAGGTGTCATTTGGGCTGAGGCCAGGAGGATAAGGAATTAACCAAAAAAAACTGAAGTACCTATGCAAAACTCTGAGGAAGGAGAGAGCTGGACAAATTCTAGAAACTGGAGAAAGCCTAGTGTAACCAAAGCAGAGTAAACAATGGAGGGGCAGCTCTGTAGGGTTCTGCAGATTATAGGAAGAAGTTTGAATCTGATTTCAAGTACATCAGAAAGTCAAGGAAGAGACTCAACTAGCACTGCAACATCTACAAAAACACCTTCTGGTGGCTAAGTGAAAAACTGAGTGAAAAAAGACAATGAAGACAAGGCATTGGTAGCTTGGACTAGGTGGTGGTGATGGCCACAGGTCAGGTACAGAGATGGACATGAGCACATTTGGGCATGGGATGAAGTGGTCTTGGTGACAGACTGGATGAAAAGGGTGAGGGGGGCAGGAATGACTACCCATGGATTTTGCCCTGAGCTATTAAGCAGATGGTGGTAGCAATCACCAAGATGGGGAAGGCTGGAGGCCCTGTTATTCCCACCAGGATGGAGGCAAATAATTAACTCAATTCTTTATAATGCTCATGATGAAATTTATTACTTTAAAAAGCTTATTACAGAGACATAAGTGACATGATAAATATATTGTCTCTCATATATTTGCTTCCATTCCCTTTCTAGATGGATTCCTTTAGAAGATTTCTGTCTTGGAACAACGAACAAGTATTTTCAGATGAAATGTTTTCAGATGATGGAAAGCACCACCCCACAGCGTGGGGTCACAAGGAGCCCAAGCATCTGGGATGGTAACTGCTCTTGCACACTTCCTCTACTCATGGGCATAGGCGTGGACACTTAAGCCCATATCTAGTCTATGCAGAGCATAGATTAATCAGGTGAGCAGAACCAAGCAAAGAATAGAGCATGTATCTTGACAGAAAGAGAATGTGATCACAAGCCCTAAAAGGCAACCTCCTAAAGTAAGCACCACAGTATTAGACATATAGAGCATACTTCCATGAGGATGTGAAAAGCTGCTGATTGGAGGATTTACAGTGGGTCAAATTGTCAAAAAACTGTGTGTGGGATCCTGGCAGCTCTGATCAAAATTAACAGTTCATTTTTTAATGTATGGAGGTGAGAAAATGAGGGAAGACAGTGGTAAGCTTACCGGTCAGACATTGTCTTTAACTTACTATTTAAAAGTAGCAGGTTTTATACTTATGAAAGCAGACCCTACGACTCTGGATGAAGCCCAGCTGATTCCCAATTCCAGGGCATGCCACTGACATGACTACCACCACAGAGAGGGGTCCCTGCAGTCATACAACAGCAAAAGGCCACCTGAGGAAAGCTGCCTGGGGGGACTGACTGTGTATCGTCTCTAAGTAGCCGGCCTAATCTGCAGAGCTAAAAGGCTAAGCAAACTAGACTGAAACGAAATATCTCCTAAAGCCAATTTCTAAAACAAACATCTAGCTTTAGTGTTTCTCAAACTAGGGTCCAAGGACAATACTATCAGGAGTCTACGAGGTGAACAACTTTTAAATCCGGGTGATCTAGGACTTTACTCCAGTGATCACGTATAAGGACTGGTGGCCTGCTGTGAGGTTTTCACAGGCCCCTTTCCCATCAGGTTAAATCAGGCTGTCATCAAGGATCCCCTCTGGCTGTGATTCTGGTCTGTCCTTCCATAACAATCACTGAGGGATCATATCCCCTCTGCCAGTGGGCCTGTACTCCTAACACCAGCCAGGACTCAGGACCAGAGAACTCATAATTCGATGTTTTTCAACTGGGTGGAAGCATTTTCTCAAAGGTGCTTGGCTCTTTAGAGGGGTCCACACACTATGCACAATGAAGAGTAATGGCCCATGAGCCCCTGACAAGAGCTTGTGTGTCTTTTTGCGTATAGACACCTAATGGAGTGACAGGGAACTCGGAGCTAAGACAGAGAGCCACAGCCACAGAATTACCTATTCACCTTCCAAAGATATTTTGGTTTAAGATTACAACCCCATGCTAAACAGGAAGAGATCAAGATAGAACATTTAATTTAACACATCATTTTACAGATGAGGACAAGGTTTATTCACAGGTCAAGACAAGAAAGCTGACCTCAGCACAAGAGACTCAAAATATAAAGCAAAAATCTGAAACCCACAACTTGCTAAGCCACATAAATACAATACAAAGAACAGGACAGTAATTTAAAAATCCAGCTTTTAGCATTTGTGGGTAAAATTGTAACATTTCCAGAATATCTCACCTGGCTTTAGTGCATTTGCATATCCTAGGGTGGAGAGAAGTTCATCTCCATATCAATGGGTTATATTACTTGGGCAACTGAAGGTGTGCCTGAACTTGTGGGTTTAAAGGGAGGGGCTGGCTTGCTTGCTTGCTTCTTCAGGAGCAGAGGAGAGAGACAGTGCTGGACTGCAGTTTGTAAGCAATAAATGGATTTAAAATTTTATTTCTCCCTTTGACTGATTTCGGTTTTTGGAGATATTTTGCCCCAGGATTTCCTCTCCCTGGACTTACATCATTTAAGACTACTTCAAAACAGCATTAGAGCCAAACCCTAGCAGTCAGCTTTTCTTTTGGTTCTTGCACAAATCAGGAAGACAGATGCCAAAAGTGCTGTGGTTTTTTTTGCATTTTCCAACAGCTCCTGCTTTCTGCAGTAGAACATGTTAGTGACATCCTGCCCCTTCTGTGATCCAACTCTCAGGAGGCATCCATCTGACATACTTGAGCCCCAGTTTCTAACATGGCCTGTTACACAGTGTAAGTCTGGGGAGAGGAAATCCCAGGGTAAAATACCTCTAAAAACCGAAATCAGTCAAAGGGAGAAATAAAATTTTAAATCTGTTTATTGCTTACAAACTGCAGTCCGGCACCGTCTCTCTCCCCTGCTCCTGAAGAAGCAAGCAAGCAAGCAAGCCAGCCCCTCCCTTTAAACTCTCAGGTTCAGATACGTCCTTGGTTGCCCAGGTAATTACCCAATGATATGGAGATGAACTTCTCTCCAACCCTGAGGATATGCAAATGCACTAAAGCGAGGCGAGATACTCTGGAAATGTTATAATTTTACCCACACACAGTCATGGTGCAACTCTGAAGATCATGGAAAAGGGCTACCTGAGGCGGTCACAGGATCACACAGATGAAAGAATCAAGAAAACCCAGGGTGCAACTGCTCATTAAATGCATATTAGAAAATCCCTCATGAAGACTGGATTACTCTGCAAGCAGAGAATTAACTAGGGTAACCATTCCTTCCCTAAACAACCCAAAAACCAGACTGAGACTATTCTTCTGCCCCATCTCCTTCTTGTTGGCTATTATTAAGCTGTGGCAGTTCTTTCCATTAAGTGAGGTTTATCTGAAAAAACTGAAGCATAAACTTGTGAGGGGGAGAGAGAGAGAATATTTCCATTTTCTCTTTACAGTCATAAAATAGTTTGAATCCCAGGAATCAGAAATACTGTATCCGAGGTTATACCCTGTGCAAGATGTCATATGTTCCAAGGCTGGTCTGGCGCGTGGCCCTGCCCTTTCTACAGCTTTCACACCTGTCCTGCGGCAAGTTAAACGTGGGGAGAGGTGGCACGGGTGGAGGACATCAGCACTCGGGCGACACAGTAATAAACAGCATGACCTTCTGTGACCATGTCGGTCATGTTCACATTACGTTTTCATAGTATTCCTACAAAACCAAAATGTCATTTAACCTTCCAAGGTAATGCCAAGTGTAGGAAACTGCTATCCAGCTTTGTTCAAGGTGTCAGCCAAAGAAGAAAATAGTACAATTATAATGCTAACACAGAACACATAGCTTAAAACCGTATCAGCAACATGAAAAATAATCTCTGTCCAGTTAAGGGGTTCAGGTAATAAAATGTGTGTTACATTCAATAAAAGTCACATAACATGTCCACGTGACAGGGTTTCACTTACTGGCCAAAATGCAAAAACTCTCCTTCCATTATCAATATAAAATGTAATTAAAATTGTGGGCACAGTTCCTTATATATCATGTCATGTTACTATTTGACTTCAAGACTTAATAAAGAACCACCTAATTTTTTTTAAGGCTCCAACCACTGTAGGGACACAGGAATTGCCCCCAAAATTACAGATAACACTAGAAACAATCCTGTGAAACCAGAGACAAAAAATCTTGATCACAAAGGTCCAACACATAGAAGCCAGCACAGGAAAGTGAGGGCTTCCAGATGTGAAACATTCCAACCCAGACAAAGCCTACAGCTTCACTGATTTAATTCTCAGAAAAAAGAGTTATGACTTCTACCTTTCTACTTCAAAATAATCCAGCAGTTCATCCTTCCCCACATACTGCCTGTGAACCCAGCCCTCCCCCGGAATTCAGCATGTCACTGCAGATAAGGAACTCAACTGCTGCCCTCCTGGTGACAGCCATTTCCAAAACTGGAAAAGACCTGGGTCTGGATCCGGACAGGTGGGAGGGACCCTGATCAAGATTGTCCTTTAGATATACAGGGACTCTATGGTTTTATTCCTCTTAATCAAGCCTTGAGGGGGCTGGAGAGCACAGAAGCCAAAACACAGACACATGTTAATATACTAATCATTTAGCCCCACTTTCAGTAGGACTGTGATGCATGGTCATTTTTACAATCAAGCTCATGGGTTTACTTATCGAACTTGTCCAATTCAGGTACAGCTGGGAGGAGCTGCTCTCGGCTGGCAAGGGCAGTGGTTAACTTCCTAAGGGTGCACCTGAGACCAGGGGCTCTCACAGAGGTGCTGCCGACACAGGCACAAGGAGACCTGCCAGTGGTTTATGTTTCTATGTTGGTGCACAGTCTCTGTGACGGCCCTCTGAGTGCCAGGATGGGGGCACTGCACACAGTACACAGAGGATTCTAAGTGGCCGCTAAAGTCCTAAGTACAATCCGCAATTGCATGGTGGGAAGCACAGGGATTCACATCTTTCCTGTGACAGCACACTTCCTTCCCCTCACCACACATATATAAATAAGACCTTAAGCTGTAGACAGAAATTAGACATGACAGTGATTGAGGTAACTGGGCAGAAAAAGTGGGTTCTGTTAAGGTACTTTGAGAAACTAGTATGTTCCCATTAAAATAATTTTTTTTAAGCACAAACAATTCTTAGATAATGGAGTGGGGAGGGTAGATGAGACATGACCATAAATAAACTTATATAAAGTATCATCTTCCCAAAAAGGGGAGAAGATGGTGGTATGGTGAACTGAAAAACAAGTAACAAATCCACTTGCCTTGAAGAGCAAATGCATTAATTTAAAATAACCTGGAGTAAAAAATACTTTGGAGGTTAAGATTTAAATTATTTTCTTAATATTTCATATTTTGAATGCCCAGCAGATCCTACTTATGGCCCTGGGCTAAGAGGCAATTACATTGGATCCTTATCAGTAGGGGAGATGGGTATTTACTATATAAGGATAATTACTTCCTTTATAGAAACAGTTTATCTCATCAGATGTCATCATTTCAGAAGAGCAGGTCTGCACAAGGATTAGTTTATTATAATGTCCTTATCAATAGTCTGGTGTATATTGCTACTGCCTTAGGAAATGCTGCCTATACTCCATTTTCAACACCGTAACCTGCCCACAAACATCCTATGGCTCCATCCATTCTAGACCATCTCAGCCTTGATTCTGGTAGGCGGGCAGTCTTACCAATGTAGCTACTTCCTATTAACTACAATGCCATTCAAATGGACCCCTATGGTCAGAAACAAGGGCTCTTCTGTGAACACCCCTCCTACCAGGCTAGGAGCTCCTACAGGTTAGTGGCTGTGTTTTATTGCACTCTGGGTTCTCAGCACCCAGTACAGAGCCTGGCACAAGTAAATGTTCACTAAGTTAAAGACAAAGAGGCATGGACACTCCCGAAACACCCCTGTGCAGGTGGCTGATTGTTAGCATATGGCAATATATTCGATCAGAAGCTAAAACCAAGGTTTAAAACCTGCCTTTAAACCCAAGGAAAAACTGTTTCAGGAACTTAGAACCAAGGATAATTAATCAGGAGCCAACAATTTAACTTGAAGGTAAGTAAAAATAAGCAAGATGCCAGCTGCAGAGGCCAAAGCCATGGATGGTAGGAGAGGTGAGATGAGCCAGTGGCCCCGCTAACCAGATTCTTTGGGAGAAAGTAAATAGCAGCTTTCTCCTCCCCTTGGCACCCAGGTAATGGCAAGCGGTTGCACTGCACACATTTAATGGCAGGTGGCGTGCTCTTTGGTCACTGCATTTGTTGAAGTTGAATAAATTCTTCAACTAGATTTTACCGATAAAAACAGTATTGTATTGATTTTCAATAAAATGGTAAACATGTTAGGATGAATCACGAAAGAAGAAAATACTCTATCTACTCCACACATTTGGTGGCCACCTACCATAAAGCAGGTAGTAGAAAAACTAGGATAAAAGTTTTGGTTCTTATTCTCCATCAGTTCTCTGTACACTGGAGATACAGCTGTGAGGAGGAATATGTCAAGTCAACTTACGAGGACGTGTGCATGCAGAGCAGGCGCAGGGACAGAAGCACAGCCTGTTGACTCGACTGGTTTGGAAGAAGCCCCTAAGTGTTTAGGCAGCAGTAAGGTGGACTGGGGAGCTGGGACCCCAAGCACATGGCCCCTGGCCCCAGCACTGCTCTGTCAGCGTCCCCTTGATGGTTCAGTGCACCAAACAAACACCCTTCTGTGTGAGGGCCACAACAGGCAGGCTTAAGGACCGGCCACCTAAGGGGTGTCAGGAGGACAGCCACAAAGGCAACTGGAACAAGCCAGAGAGGGAAATGGCAAACAAAGAATAGCAGGATTCTGGAAACAATTATTTTAAAAACAAAGATGAATCAAGGTGAGGATGTAGAGAAAGTGGGAATATAAAATGGTACAACTGCTATAGAAAACAGAATGGAGGTTCCTCAAAAAATTAAATACAATTACCATATCTGATCCAGCAGTCCCACTTTTGAATATTTATCTGAAAGAATTCAAAGCAGGACCTCAAAGAGCTATCTGTCTGCCCTATTCACAACAGACAAGAGGTGTGGTAACCCCAGTGTTGACAGACGGGTGAATGGATGAAGAAAATGTGGTGGATACATGTTAGGGAATATTATGTAGACTTAGAAAAGGAGGAAATCCTGACACAGGCTATGGTGTCAATGACCCTCAAGGACATTATGCTCAGTGAAACAAGCCCATCACAAGAAGACAAACACAGCTCAGCTCCACTGACAGGAGGTTTCTACCAGAGTCCAAATCATAGAAAAAGAAAGTAGAAAGGGTGGTGGCCATGGGCTGTTGGGGAGGGGAGAGAGCCCTGTGTTTAACAGGCAGAGTTTCAGCTTTGTAAGATGCAAAGTTCTGGAGATCTCTTGTACAACAATAAGAATATACTTAACACTACTGAACTGTACATTTCAGAATGGCTAAGATGGCACACTTGATGTATATGTGTTTGTTACCACAATAAAAAATGGAAACGAAGACAGAGACATGGCTCATCCCACTAAATGTTCTGGGAGTGACCTGCTCTGCTGATGAGGGAAGAACAGGGGGAGATCAGTACCCAGGTCCTGGGAGGGCCTGGAGAGCCACAGGGGAACGGGAAAGAGCACGTCTTGGGACTGAACTCTCCACAGGCCTTAACAGAAGTGAGGATCAAGCTGGAAACACCATTTTTCTTGAAAGTAGACCCTGAGAGAAAGGGGCTAATGACTCCCAGTCTCTTCCCTTCTTCCAGCTTAGCATTCCTTACAGGAAAGTGGGCACTACGCGCCTTCTCTACATCCCCAGCATCACTAGCTGTGGTACCAGGGGCAACTGGATGCAGTGACCCCAGCAGGATGCAGGAAATGGTAGCCATGACCAGGCAGGGGATAGGCTGTTGGGGCTCCCCCCAGAGGCTCTGAGGGGACAGTGGGCGCTGGGGATGAAGGCCAAGACCCGGAGCTGGAGACCTTGAGGAAAGCCGAATTTCGACTGAGAGTTGGAAGTAAAGCAGTAACAAGGGGGGAGGAGGGGTCAGAAAACACAGGCCTCACCAAGGAAGGGCCTCTGGATGAGCCTGGGGAGGCTGGGCTTGGAGCACTGGAGTGGGGCGCTGTCCACCCTGGGCCAGAGCAGGTTCACGGTTTCGGAGAGGGCAGGAAGGTGGAGGCAAAGTTCTTTTCCAGGAGGTTGAGGATGCCAGGGAATTTGATGAAGACACAGTTATGAACGCTGTAGGTGTGCTTCTAAGTGGGGGGACAAATGAGAAGGGGGAGGAAACCAGCTCCGCTGGGAAAAGTTCCAGGAAAAGGCCGTGGGGCTTCGTTAGAGGTTGGAGCTTGGGAGTGACAAGGAGGAAATGCACAGAATCACACACTGAGATTATTTACACCTCAAGATGAGAGAGCACTGGGAACTAGATAGGGTCTACTGTCTGAATCTCATTCTAGTGACATACTGAGCTCTCACAGTGAGTAAATCCGGGTGCCGGGCCCTACATGTTACCTATGAAGTCACCTCCTGGATATTGTTACACAAAGCAGAATTATTCACTGGTATTTTAAAAAGATGCTCTGCACCATTAACCAACAATGTCCTTTGCAGTTTTTCCAGCTCAAAGAATCGTGCATCATCCCACATTTGCATGCAAGCTCCAAACTTGCCCTGCCTCTTACTTCCTTGGCAATTTCTCCCAATTACCCCAAAGAATTTTCTGATTCTCTTTTTCTCATATTCTTTTTAGAAGACAAACTCTAATGATGAAAATAGAAGTAACAAAATCTCCAAGTCACTCATTCACGTATAATGCTAAGTACCTGTTTTATGTAAGCAACTGGACTGATGTAGAAGATTCTGAAGGAAGTTAAAATGTTTGTTAAAACGGTGCTTTCCCACTCAACCATCTGATGTTTTATTGAATTTACCCATCATTCTCTTGTACCACATTTTACTTTCTTAGGCACTCCTCTAGGGATTTGGCTCTTCCCAACCCTCTCTAGTATCTAACTTGCAGACTTCTTTACCCAAAGCAAAAGCATCTTGGGGAATGACTCACTAGTGCTTTCTTAACAAAAATAACTTTTAAAAATAGTCTTTCCTCAACTGTAATTAAAAATGTAACTGATTTGCAAATAAGGTGACATGTCAAATTAGGGGGAGGTATATGCAGAGCCTAGGCCCCAAAGGAAGGACTGCAGGGTTACAAAAAGAAGATGAGTACCCGACTTACACACAAAAACAAAATGAAAAACAGACACAGAGTTCCACCTCAGGATGAGTGAGCAGCATCGGGGCTACTGGGAGAAGGAGAGGATTATGTACAGCTTGAGAGGACCACCCAAAGGCTGAAACATGCCTAACTGAAATTATTATTACTCAAATTATTAATATTTAATACTCTTGATTTCTGTAAAGCAGGAAGGCAGCATTCTATTTTAAAAGTACTCAGTAATCTTAATGGTGTCCAGACTGCTGACAGCTCAGGCCCTATTTCCATTCCCATTATTAACAGACCTGGATGAAGCTGACCTTACCCTTTGAACTTGTGGGGAAGAGAAGACTCTTTCCCGCCTGGTTAGCTAAAAGATGCTAGCTAGAACTGTGGACAGCACCTTGCTTCCATGTGGGAAGATCTGCCTGAATGAAGCAGAGACAGCCTAGAGAGAGGAGGGTTGGGGCTTGGCAGCTTTTCGGGCGATGGACCCAGTATGCCTGGATCTTTTTAACCTAAGCCAACAGATGCTACTTTTATCTGCTTTATCCAACTTGAGTTACCGAAGTCTTGACTAATAATACACTACTATCAATATTGTGAATTATCTTTGTAACAAATCCCTGTCACCAGTGTGACCCAGAAGAACTAAACAGAAATCCAGAAGAAGGTTCTAATGTGGGCCCTGTTGTCCCAACAGCTCTGCTGAGTGACTTTCATCAAATCACTTGGTTTTACAACCAGGTTCATTTATAAAACAAGCATCCTCTGAAAGGGTAAGAAGAATGTTGGAGGAACCTGAGAGAGAACAATGCAACAGAGCAGCATGCTCGGCAGTGAGGCTGGATGGTCTGTGCACTGTACGCACACAGCTGCTCTCCTCCCTAAAACACAGGGTGTCACTGGAGGAGTGTTCTGGTGGACCAGAACCCTACTGCAGATGACAGCAATAAAAATGGGAATACAGAAGACAAGCCAGATTTGTCACAGATGTTCATCCCCTAGTAGGATGTACTAAACAGGAGCAAACATTTTTTAAAAAGGAATTTCACTTGAACATGTGATTTTTTTTTTTCTTCTGCTCTTAAACCAGTTACAAAGTTCAAGAGGGCAGGAACGGTAGTCAGAAAGATTCTTTTCTGACATATGACATAAGGAATCCAAATTCCTGTTAAATTATAAAACTGCAAGGTAATAAAATACACCTTCATATATTCAAAACTAACCAGGAACCATAACAATAATGCAAATTAATTTTGAGGTTTTCTCATTAAATGGTGATAAATCCCCTAAGGCAGAGACTAGACAGCCCTATTTATTGTACCCTCCGGCCTGGAAGTATCAGTCCTTGAGTGGGTACCAGGAGGACCAAAAGTCTGATCTCTTCTGAGATGCTCCATTTAAAAGTATTACAGCTTAAACATGTAGAGATTAGTGCGGTCCCTGCATACGGATGACATGAAAATTCACAAGGTCTTCACATTTTGAAAAAGTTAACCATCACCCCACCCCACCCCTCACCCACCAAAAATAGGCAAATGTTATATAAAAGAAATTGAGACAATAAATGCAAGTAGTTGATTGCAATCATATTTTGATATTAAAGGAATGAGATACATTTTCTGCTTCTCACCTGGCAGATATTTAAAATTTGATCAAGCATAGGTGAATGGGTACTCACGATCTTTACAGCTTGTTTAGAGGGCAGTCTGGCAATATCAAAATCTCAAATCAACTATAGCCCTTGCACTTCACTCTTGTTTACAACAGCAAATCTCCAACTGACTCTCAAGTGTTTCACGAAAAAAATGCATATATAAGTATGTGTGTGTATTAATATATACACAGACAGAAGAGAGGATAAAGTGAGTGAGGCAGAATGTTAACAGCCGGTGAATGTGACTTTTTCTGTTGCTGGTCTTGTCCAGCGGTCTGAAATCTTATGAAAAAAGTAAAAATCAAGCTCAATTTCCAAACAAGTGAGATAGAGATCTGAGTGTTAAAATAACTTCTAAGACTGACGTTGAATGAAAAAGGCAAGTACTAGAATAATTTATGTAGTGTGATTCCATATCAGAATATAAATTCACAGAGAAAGGTTTGAAATGACACACGTTAAGCTGTGAACGTTCCCTCTGGGGCAGGGAATGGTATTCTGAGGGGAAGAGGTAAGGGCAAATTTTCCTATTTGCTCAGCGTACTTTTAAATTATTTGTGTAAAAATTCATAGTATTTACAGATTACTTATATTTAAGATAGGAGGTGTGTTACCATTTCTGCTGTTGTAACCTCAAAAAAATATATTCCTTTTTGGGGAAAAAACTCCCAGTGCCTACAGCTGTGGTTCTCACCTAATGCATACACCCAGGTACAGGCCCCTTGTGCAGATGCGGATGTGCCAGCAGACGGGAACAAGAGACATTGTGATTTGTCACAAAAGCTCAGTCCACTGATAGCAAATTCAGGCCAAGCCCAGGGAGGCTAAACCAGGGAAATATCCAGGCCCAAGTGACCCCTGCTGAGAATAACTGATAGTAGGTATATATGATATATTTATACAAAAAAACAGCCATAAAATCTTTCAGAAGAATAAGTAGGGCTGTTTGTGTGGCTATGAAAATATATCCAAGATGTATCATGAAATTTCTATTTAATACCCCATGACAACATAAGCCCATTGATATATTTAAAAGATGTGCATATTTATATACTTTCTGAAAGGAAAAAACTGTTAGCAGAAGTTATCTCTGGAGAATAATGGGGGCGGGGGAGAGGATGGGACAGGGCTTTTTTCTCTGAGCTGTTTACATTATTTTATGTTGTCTTCCAGTCATTTAAAATTTTTATGTATTAAAATATTTATTAAAAGCCAGTTACAAATACCTAAGGACAATTTTAGATCAAGATATGCTAAGTCTAAACAATCTCAGGAGAGAATAGGAAATATACCTAACTATAAGAATCTAAAATGTACTATAAACAAGAACTTAGTAGTGTATTTTTATTTATTTCCCATGTTAACTCTATAAAACCACAAATCTGCAATAAAACACAGCACAGCATGGTAGTCAGTCTTTGGCAAGCATCAGAACCACCTGGAGGGCTTGTTAAACAGACTGCTGGGCCCACCTGAGATTCCATTTTGGGAAGTGTGGGTGGAGCCCAGGATGCACATTTCTAAGAGGCCCCCAGATGCTGCTGCTGTTGGTCTGGGCACATTTTGAAAACCAGTGGTACAGGAAAAAAACACAAAAGAAAGTGGAAACAGAAATAGCAAACTAAACAGTCAAGAGCTCTGAAGTGGGTTCACTGGGTCAACACAGCCCCCGTCTCAACCATCCTTGCACCACCATAAAACCCTCAAGGTGCAGCGAGGAGGGAAGTCTGAGCACAGAGCTCAGCATCAGGCTACGATGCCTCCTGCTGGGATACGTGCTGGTCAAGAGCTGGCTGGTTTATGTCTTGCACTTCTTACCACTTAAACTTGCCATTATCATACTTAATTCATTTTTATCTAAAACGAGATATGATTACAAAAGTCGAGCTGACGCTTTGGAAAGGCTCTCAGTAAGGTCAAATGAGGTGGTAAGTGAGACAACGGGAAAAATATGAAGTTCAAGGATGGTGAGCCCAGATTTGTAATATCTAAGCTGTTGCTCCATTTTAGTGAAATCCAAACTGGAAATAGTTGATGATGCATTATGAGGGTGCTTCACACAAAACACAACTCCAATCAATGTAACCATACTCAAAGAAAAGGGCTTGGCTCTTCAAACAAGTGCAAATGAAAGTATCCCTTTTTAAAGGCCTTGTCTACATCAATGACTGGCAAATAATCCCACATTTGTAAGTTTTAAAATAAAATGATTATGGTTTGAATGGTTTCAAAGACTCCCAGGGATACCCAACTCTACACCACCAGACTGCCTCCTAGACAAAAACTTCAGCTCTGTGGAGCCTTGTGTCTAAAACTGTTAGAATATGAAGCACCCCTGGGTTTGAGGGCCACTGAGCTCCCCAGGAATGAGTATGAATGACTGTGCCTGGGTGCTAACATCATTCTGCTTAGGAAGGGAGCAGAGGGAAATTGGACATCTGCTTGCCTCAAAGGTTTACTCCACTTTGGGTCAATTTTAGCTTCTATCCCCTTTTTATGTGTAAGTAGGTTTGTTCCTTATGAGATAATACGTGTGGAAGCATCTAGGGTGGGACCTGTTTACAGGAGGTTCAGACAAATGTTTGTTGGTTTCAAATTTAAATCTGATCAAATCTCCACACACACTTTTAGCCAGCTGTTTGCTATAACAAGGCTTCAAATGTCCTCTCTTCTCCAGAGGACATTTCCCATGGTGCCCCTGCTTAACAGTTCCTGCGTCTGGGCCCTGGTCTCCAGACTTAACCTTCCCTGGAGGGAAGTTCTAATTTCAGCACCTAGATAGTAAGTGGCTCCCTGGAGCTACTGATTTGGCACTACTGCTTCCTGATAATCTCAGAGAAGGGGGACAGATCATCTGTTTGATATTCTTACTTAGAGGAATTTACCCTTCAGCTCCTCAGAAGAAGCCAAATTCTCCTCAAGAGTTTCTCCCAGGAGAGCTGCCTCTGAACTGCCCATGGGCTAGAAGACATTTTGTGTGTTATCAGTCATTTTCCTCCTAAATCTGTTGGTTTTAACTTAATATCCAGCAGCCAACCTTACATGATAACATTGGTAGGGTTTAGATCTCATTTTTTTAAGTTGGCTAATAGCATTTTCTCAGGTATCATATTTGTGGAACGATGATCAATTATATACTTGAATCCACAAAGTACAAAAGTAATGGTGATCCAATTTTTAAAAGCAATTGTTTCTCATGTAGGATTACTTCATCAGGCAATTAAAAGAGCAAGAAGACACATGAAAATTTCTCATATTTCTGAGTGAAGCAATATATTCATCTTTTAAACCTTTGTTTCATGCTTAAAACAGTTAAAAACCAAATACACATATGGTTATTCTGTAAAAGTAATCGTGTTCGTGCTAAAATTCTCCAGAAACATTTACTCGTTTGGTTAACACATATTTAAATATCTGTTGTGTCTGGTGGCAGAAATTCTCTCATACACACATGATTAATGTTTTAAATAGGAGATGGTTCATTTCCCAATGATTCCATGAGTATCTGCTTCAATTAGTTTTAGAAAAACAAATCAGTTTTCTTACGTAGTTCTTAAATTAACGTGGACAGTAAAAATAAACAACTACTTTAAGAATTTATGAATGTGAACCAACAAGCTAACAGAGCTTTACTCTGCTTTCTATATTCAGGAAAGATACACCCTGAGGGCGCCTAAGAGGTTTTCTGGAATGTTTCTGTGCTTCTGGCCCATGTACCTTGTCATTTCAATAGCATTTCTTCCCCCCCCCAATCAGTGTGACCCAGCACCATGACTAGAGGACTCACAACCCTGTTCTACTTGGAATCGTTCCCTCCACAAACATTTGCAGAGCACCTACTATGCACAGATAAGATTCAGCACTGGCAAAACAAAATCCTTTCTTGGAGCTTACATTCCAGTGGAGGTTACAAGAGCATCTTTCTGTCAAGGAAAAACCTGAAGGGCAGCAAAGGTACTGACCCTCCCTAGGTCTGCAGGTGGCCAAGCTGTCTCCCACACCACCTGCCTTTATCATCCTGCTTCTTTCAGAAGGGACACTCCAGTGGGAGGGGTGGAGAGGAGATTCTGGTTCTTTTCCTTCTTGATCCACAAGCCTGATTTAGATCATGGCCACAGGGGATGTCATTCACCACTGTCCTAGAAATATCTGCAGGTGTCTTCTATGCTTTCCCGCATCTAAGTGGAAAGTATATTCTCAACATATATAGAGGACTCAGGGCCAGGGGAGAAAAGTGGTCACAAGGGTCTTGGAAATACAGTGTTACTCCTATCCCAACCTACCTACCTCTGTGGAAACATGATAAAATAATTTAAGATTTTATGCTTACATGTCCCTTACAGACATTTTAAAGGTTTCAAATGGGAAGAGTAATAAAAAAGGAAGCCACCAACTCCTTATTTAAATAGAAGCCATTATCCTCCTTATATACAAAATTGAAGGTTTTTGCTGAGGGCAGCCAGCCCAGCGTAACTGTGGTAAAAGCAGAATGTGGAAACTTAAGGGTCAAAAGTTTTAAGAAATCATGCCCTGTTCCATAAAAATGTATGTATACATAACTTTTGTGGACAAAGGGAACCACAGATCTTCTGAAGCCTTTTGCGTCCCCTTACCTCTCAGCCCCCCAAATATTGCTGTGACTTCCTAGAGCAGGGATTAGCAAACTCTCTGTAAAGAGCAAGACTGCCAATTTCTTCAGCTTTTGCAGGCTATATAGTCTCTGTCACAATATTTCAACTCTGTCTTTATAGCTGGAAAGCAGCCACAGACCATAAATGAATGAATGACTGTAGCTGTGTTCCAATAAAACTTTATTTATGGACACAGAAACTTGAATTTATTTTATTTTCACATGTCATGAAATATTATCCCCCTTAATTTTTTTCAAACATTAGAAAACATAAGAACCATTCTTAGCTTGCAGGCCATAAAAAGACAGGTGGTGGGTTGGGTTTGGCCCACGGGCTATAGTTTGCCAATCCCTGTCCCAGGGTCAACCCAGGTCCCGGCCTTCTTTGCAGCACCAGAGCCCAGCACAGTATCTGGCCCTGAGTAATTGATAAAAGTAGTAGATGTTTCTTTGCCTAGTGGAGGGTGCAAGCAATGGTAAGAACAGGCAAGCAGGAATTGAGAAACATGTTCTGATTCCACCTCTGCCTTCGGTTTTTTCTGCCCAAACATCACAATCTCTGGATGTGACTTCCCTATCTGTAAAAGAGAGCATGCTCTTAGATGATTTATGCTCTTCTACCTCTGAACCTCTATGGTACTTCATTTACAATGAGATAAGAGAAAGCTGCATCCATGAGTAGGTCAACAATGTGGGAAGTCAACTCTGTAAGGAAACTCACATAGGTCTGAGGCAAAGGCAAACCTTTGGAGTGGGAAAGAGGAGCAGAATCTGGGTCAAGCATGTATCTGAAAAACACTAGCAAGGTGGCAACTTACTATCCAAAGGGAAACTCCGGACTCTGTTTATATGCCTCTTCATGCCACACAAAGGCATAAGCCAAAACCTGCAGGGTGCACCATAGCAGGATGGTAGAGTGGTGTCTTAGAGGAATGTTTCTCTTTGGAGGAAAACAGCTCCACTAAACAAACCATCATTTCATGTTGTTTTATATTATTCTATGAAGCAGGAGTTCAGGGAGACACACTTGGGTAAAGAGGCAATTGTACTACTACTGTCACAGAGGGCAAGGAGGGCATGAGATGAAACAACACGAGCAGGTAGCCCTGAATCAGAGTCAGTACACGAGGTGAGCGAGGGCAGGGAGGAGAGCAGAACACCAATGTGGAGAGATGGAGCAGAGGATGCGGGAGCACACATGCCAAGGAAATGGTGGTACAGTCAGAGTAACAATGGGGTTCCCCCTCCTGCCTGAGAATTACAGAAAATGGATGGGAACCATCAAAGGCAGAAGTAGGAGGATCAGTAGGAGGAGAAAGCTAGAGCAGGTAAGAAACTACCAGACCTGTGGTGAGGGAAATCAGAGAAATAGATGGTAGAATTCTATAAGAAGTGGTGGCTCACAAGGCCAGGAAAAGGGAAGGGAAGGAGCTGTCTGTGCTAATTCCCAGGGGTGCTGTCTCAGGAGATGAGAGGCCATGATACAACCAACTGAACTGTAGAACTCAGGGGCAGGCATGACAGTAGAACAGAAAAGACCACCCAGTGTTGAAGGGGCTTCTACTCTGAAAAAGGACAATGGGATCTGAACTATTCCAGAGAAATGAACCCAAGTCCCAAAGGCTCTATTAGGTAAACCACACCCTCACTGAAAGGCATTTCAGGTTACTTAAATGGGTTAGCAAAACACAGATCATAACTGTTCATCAATACTGGTTACACTTAGAAATTTCAGGTGGGCTCCTAACATGAGTTAGGAGATATCTAAGGGCAGGACACTTCAGAAAGAAGATTACTGTTAAAAAAAAGTACCAACCAGGACTTCTGGGAAGATGGGGGCGTGAGCAGGGCGGCGGAAATCCCCTCCCAAAACCATATACATTTGTGAAAATACAACAAATACAACTATTCCTAAAAGAGAGACCAGAAGATACAGGACAACACTCAGCCTGCAGCTACATGTGAGAGGATTCGGCACCTCGCAAAGTGGCCAGAGTCTCAAAGGGCCCGGTGGAGCGGCCACGGCTGCGGAATACTGGGGCAGCAGTGCCACCTAGAGGATCTTCACAGATTCTACACCAGACGGGCATTTTTTTCCTTTTCTTTTTTATCTTTTTTTCTTTCTTCCTTCTTTTTCTGACCACTTCTTTTGCCATGAAAAGGAAGAGGAATATGGTACGAACAAAACTTAGCCTGACAACCCCAGAGAGGGAGCCTGATGGGATGGACATACACAATTTTTCTGAAAAAGAATTCAGAATAAAAGTCATAACCATACTAATGGATCTACAGAGAAATATGCAAGAGATAAGGGAGGAAGTGAGTGAAGTGAGCAAAGACAATGCAGAAATAAGACAAGCGATCAACAGGCTTAGCAGCAGACTGGACGAGAGGCAAGAGACTGTTAATGGAATAGAAATCAGAGAACAGGAATACAGAGAAGCTGAGGCAGAGAGAGATAAAAGGATCTCTAGGAATGAAACAATATTAAGACAATTGTGTGACCAATCCAAACGGAACAATATTCGCATTATAGGAGTACCAGAGGAAGAAGAGAGAGAAAAAGGGATAGAAAGTGTCTTTGAAGAAATAATTGCTGAAAACTTTCCCTCATTGGGGAAGGAAATAGTCTGACTATGGAAGCCTACAGATCTCCCAACACAAGGGACCCAAGGAAGACAACACCAAGACACATAATAATTAAAATGGCAAAGATCAAAGATAAAGTCAGAGTACTAAAGGCAGCTAGAGAGAGAAAAAAGATCACCTACAAAGGAAAAGCCATCAAACTATCATCAAACTTCTCAACAGAAACCTTACAGGCCAGAAGAGAATGGCATGATATATTTAACATAATGAAACAAAAGGGCCTCAAACCAAGAATATTGTATCCAGCACGATTATCATTTAAATTTGAGGGAGGGATTAAACAATTTCCAGAGAAGCAAAAGCTGAGGGAATTTGCCTCCCATAAACCACCTCTACAGGATATCTTAAAGGGACTGCTCTAGATGGAAGCACTCCTAAGGTTAAAAAGAGGTCACGAGAGAAAATAAAATCATAGCAAAGAAAGCAGACCATCCAAATACTAACTAAAGGCAAAGAATAAAACACCTAGTATAGAAAGAATGGAGGAGGAAGAATAAGAAGGGAGAGAAAGAATCATCAGACTGTGTTTACAATAACTTAACAAGAAAGTTAAGTTAAACTGTTAGATAGTAAAGAAGCTACCCTTGAATATTTGGTAACCACGAATCTAAAGCCAGCAATGGCAATATGCACATATCTATCAATAATCACCCTAAATGTAAATGGACTGAATGCACCAATCAAAAGACACAGAATAACAGAATGGATTTAAAGCAAGACCCATCTATATGCTGCTTACAAGAAACTCACCTCAAACCCAAAGATATACACAGACTAGAGGTGAAGGGATGGAAAAAGATATTTCATGCAAACAACAAGGAGAAAAAAGCAGCTGTTGCAGTACTTGTATCAGACAAAATAGACTTCAAAACGAAGAAAGTAGCAAGAGATAAAGAAGGACATTACATAATAATAAAGGGGTCAGTCCAACAAGAGGATATAACCATTTTAAATATATATGCACCCAACACAGGAGTGCCTGCATATGTGAAACAAATACTAACAGAATTAAAGGAGGAAATAGAAAGCAATGCATTCATTTTAGGAGACTTCAACACACCACTCACTCCAAAGGACAGATCAACCAGACAGAAAATAAGTAAAGACACAGAGTCACTGAACAACACACTAGAACAGATGGACCTAACAGACATCTACAGAGTGCTACACCTAAGAGCAACGGGATACACATTCTTCTCAACTGCACATGGAACACATTCCAGAATAGTCCACATACTAGGCCATGAAAAGAACCTCAGTAAATTCAAAAATATTGTTCTACCAACCAACTTCTCAGATCACAAAGGTATAAAAATAGAAATAAATTTTAGAAAGAAAACAAAAAGGCTCACAAATAAATGGAGACTTAACAACATTCTCCTTAATAATCAATGGGTCAGCGACCAAATTAAAACAGAGATCAAAGAATATATGGAGACCAATGACAACAACAACGCAAAGCCACAACTTCTGTGGGACGCAGCAAAGGCAGTTTTAAGAGGAAAGTATATTGCAATCCAGGCCTATTTAAAGAAGGAAGAACAATCCTAAATGAATAGTCTAAAGAAACAATTACTGAAATTGGAAAAAGAAGAACGAATGAGGCCCAAAGTCACCAGAAGGAGGGACATTTTAAAGATCAGAGAAGAAATAAATAAAACTGAGAAGAATAAAACAATAGAAAAAAATCAATGAAACCAGGAGTTGGTTCTTTGAGAAAATAAAGAAATTGATAAACCCCTAGCCAGACTTAGTAAGAGAAAAAGAGCATCTACACACATAAAGAGAATCAGAAATGAGAAAGGAAAAATCACAATGGACACCACAGAAATACAAAGAATTATAAGAGAATACTATGAGAATCTATATGCTAACAAGCTGGAAAACCTAGAAGAAATGGACAAGTTCTTAGAAAAATACAACCTTCCAAGATTGACCAAGCAAGAAATAGAAAAATTAAACAGACCAATCACCAGCAACGAAATTGAATCAGTAATCAAAAAACTACCCAAGAACAAAACCCCCGGACCAGATGGATTCACCTCTGAATTCTATCAGACATATATAGAGAAGAAATAACACCCATTCTCCTTAAAGTTTTCCAAAAAACAGAAGAGGAGGGAATACTTCCAAACTCATTCTATAAAGCCAGCATCACTCTAATACCAAAACCGGGCAAAGACCTCACCAAAAAAGAAAATTACAGACCAATATCCCTGATGAACGTAGATGCAAAAATACTCAACAAAATATTAGCAAACCGAATTCAAAAATACATCAAGAGGATCATACACCATGATCAAGTGGGATTCATCTCAGGGATGCAAGGATGGTACAACATTCGAAAATCCATCAACATCATCCAACACATCAGCAAAAAGAAGAACAAAAACCACATGATCATCTCCATAGATGCTGAAAAAGCATTTGACAAAATTCAACACCCATTCATGATAAAAACTCTCAACAAAATGGGTATAGAGGGCAAGTACCTCAACATAATAAAGGCCATATATGACAAACCCACAGGTAACATCATACTTAACAGTGAGAAGCTGAAAGCTTTTCACTTAAGATCGGGAACAAGACAGGGATGTCCACTCTCTCCACTGTTATTCAACATAGTACTGGACATCCTAGCCATGGCAATCAGACAAAACAAAGAAATACAAGGCAGCCAGATTGGTAAAGAAGAAGTCACATTGTCACTATCTGCAGATGACATGATACTGTACATAAAAAACCCTAAAGATTCCACTCCAAAACTACTAGAACTAATATCTGAATTCAGCAAAGTTGCAGGATACAAAATTAACACACAGAAATCTGTTGCTTTCCTATACACTAATGATGAGCTAACAGAAAGAGAAATCAGGAAAACAATTCCATTCCCAATTGCATCAAAAAGAATAAAATACCTAGCAATAAACCTAACCAAGGAAGTGAAAGACCTATACCCTGAAAACTACAAGACACTCTTAAGAAAAATTAAAGAGGACACTAACAAATGGAATTTCCTCCCATGCTCTTGGCTAGGAAGAATAAATATTGTCAAAATGGCTATACTACCTAAAGCAATCTACAGATTCAATGCAATCCCTATCAAAATGCCAACAGCTTTCTTCAATGAACTGGAACAAATAAAATTCATATGGAACCACAAAAGACCCCAAACAGCCAAAGCAATCCTGAGAAGGAGGAATAAAACAGGGGGAATTACGCTCCCTGACTTCAGGCTCTACTACAAAGCCAGGGTTATCAAGGCAATTTGGTATTGGCACAAAAACCGACCCACAGACCAGTGGAACAGAATAGAAAATCCAAACATTAACCCAAACATATACAGTCAATTAATATATGATAAAAGAGCCTTGGATATACAATGGGGAGATGACAGCCTCTTCAGCAGCTGGTGCTGGCAAAACTGGACAGCTACATGTAAGAGAATGAAACTGGATTACTGTCTAACCCCATACACAAAAGTAAACTCAAAAAGCATCAAAGACCTGAATGTAAGTCATGAAACCATAAAACTCTTAGAAAAAACCTAGGCAAAAATCTCTCAGACAGAAACATGAGTGACTTCTTTGTGAACATATCTCCCCGGGTAAGGGAAACAAAAGCAAAAATGAAGAAGTGGGACTATATCAAGTTGAAAAGCTTCTGTGCAGCAAAGGACACCATCAATAAAACAAAAAGACATCCTACAGTATGGGAGAATATATTCATACATGACATATCCGATAAGGGGTTGACATCCAATATATATAAAGAACTCATGCACCTCAACAAGCATAAAGTAAATAATCCAATTAAGAAATGGGTAGAAGACATGAATAGACACTTCTCCAAAGAAGAAACTCAGATGGCCAACAGGCACATGACAAGATGCTCCACATCACTAATCATCAGAGAAATACAGATTAAAACCACAATGAGATATCACCTCACACGAGTGAGGATGGCCAACATCCAAAACACAAACAACAACAATGTGGAGAAAAGGGAACTCTCCTACACTGCTGGTGGGAATGCAAATTAGTTCAACCATTGTGGAAAGCAGGATGGAGGTTCCTCAAAAAACTCAAAATAGAAATACCATTTGACCCAGGAATCCCACTCCTAGGAATTTGCCCTAAGAATGCAGCAGCGCAGTTTGAAAAAGACAGATGCACCCCTATGTTTATCGCAGCACTATTTACAATAGCCAGGAAGTGGAAGCAACCTAAGTGTCCATCAGTAAATGAATGGTAAAGAAGAGGTGGTACCTATACAAAATGGAATATTATTCAGCCATAAGAAGAAAACAAATCCTACCATTTGCAATAACATGGATGGAGCTAGAGGGTATTATGCTCAGTGAAATAAGCCAAGTGGAAAAAGACAAGTATCAAATGATCTCACTCATATGTGGAATATAAGAACAAAGAAAAAAAGTGAAGGAACAAAACAGCAGCAGACTCACAGAACCCAAGAATGGACTAATAGTTATCAAAGGGAAAGGAACTGAGGAGGATGGGTGGGAAGGGAGGGACAAGGGGAAAAAGGGGCATTACGATTAGCAGACATAATGTAGGGGGGGCACAGGGCGGGCTGTAAAACACAGAGAAGACAAGTAGTGATTCTATAGCATCTCACTACACTGATGGACAGTGACTGTAATGGCGTTGGTCGGGGGGACCTGATGAAGGGGGTAGTATAATAACGATAATATTGTGCATGTAATTGTAGACTAATGATATCAAAATAAATTATATATATAAAAAAAAGTACCAACCCTAGCCTACTTAGAACGATATGCTATTTAATGCAAATCAATGTGGTGGTAGAGGTCATGGATGGCCAATTAAATAGATGGTGAGAGCAGACTGAGGAGATAAATGCCAAAGGTGTTAAGGAAAGGAGAAGCTGGCAAAATCCCTCAAAGGTTCTTCTGGACATCTGCTAGACATGGACTCTCCAGGGTCCCCAGGCTTCCAATAGCCCACTTTCCAGGGCAGACCCACCACGGAAGGAAACAGCACCTTTCCAGCTGTGAAGTGATCACCAGATGTGCTGAGCAAAACCTGTGGCTGCCGACAGAGGTGCTACCCACTGAGCAGGTCACCTGGACACTTACCTTTTCCGTTAACAGCTAATCCCGGGGCTATGGCTGCAGTCACGGGGCCAGACACCTGAGGCACTAGTGGGTGTATTCGGGGCCTGCTTCCCATTCTAGCTCGCTCTGCCCCAGGGCCCAACAGAGCTCCAACCGGCTTTTCAGCTGCCACTTCTGGCGCCACTGTGTCCTCCTGACCCTGCTCGACGGGGTCCAGTTTTTCAGGGCTCTCATTCTGAAAGCCGTCTACTGCCGTCCTGCTCTTAATGGGGCTTTTAGGCACAAGTATCTTTATACCTGATTTTGCAAGGTCCATATTCTTCCTGTTCGAGAGAGATGGAGCTGTGTTTTTCCTGAACTTCTGGCTGGCAGCAAATAACTGACTGTTTTTAGGTTCGAGGTCTTTGCCAATCACCAGTGATTTGGGAGAGGTCTTAGAAAAGTTGCTATTGGTGGATCTGGAAATCTGTTTTCTAGCATTGTTTGGAGAGGTCCTGTTTGCTCTGGCTAGCGTGCTTTCTCTCTGCTTCTCGGTGTGGCGCCTGTTGAAGTCGTGGATGTACTCCTCGCAGTTCACCAGGTGCTGCTCTGGCTCCCAGGTGTCGTCCTCACTCTCATAGCCTTTCCACCGAACCAAGTATTCTGTCTTCCCTTTTTTGTTTTTCCTTTTGTCAACAATCCTTTCAACCTGTTTTATAAAAGAAAAAACACCTATAAACATATTATTTGGAAAAAGTACAAATTTAATAATGAAACATCACAAGTAAGGAAAACCACAACAGCTAATGAAAATGATCTTCTCTTCCCCAAGCCAAACCATTGGAAAACAGAATAGTAACAGAACTTTGGGGATTTTTCTAATTTCTCTGAAATTAAGTCAAACAAAATGTTAAAATTTTATGCTCAGAATATATGGATGCACACCAGGTAGCTCATTTTTATTGTGATTCAAAGGGGGCTCTTTAAAAACTTTTGTTACTAAACCCTGACCACCTGAGTTGCTTCTCAGTCACAACTGGACCAGCACTAGTCATCACAGCCTATTCATCCCTAGGTCGCCAACCAACAGCAGGCACTTAAGCAATAGCTTGGCTGTGGCGAGCACAACAAACTTGGTGGGCTAAGAGTCCTCTGAGGTGCAGAACTGGTTAATCCAGAAAATGAGGCCCATATTACAGTGTCACGTACAAGCACTCTGTTAAAATTTAAAAGGTCAGCAGAGAACATGATGGTAATAAAATGGTCTAGAATGGTTAGGTTATGTACCTTCACATCTTGGCTTTAACTAATTTCACATTAGCATCTTTAAAGGAAGATGCTGTTTATCTTTGAATTTGATGAGCAATATATCCTGTACCAAATTTATGAATTCACACACCTTGCTATGAAACATATTGTTATTACTGTGACAAGTCCTACTACTTTAATATCCTAAGTGTAAATGTGGTATCTTTTATGACCTACATGAACAAAACATACTTGCCATAATGCTCCCATGCTATTGGAGAAATACTTAAAATCTGTTGTTACCTCTCCAGTTAACATAGAAGCCACAGCCTTCTTCCCCAGGGCAGCATGTACCCCTGTACCTTGTAGGTAAAGGCCTAGAGTCATAGGACAACTCTTAAACTAAGGATGCAAAGGTCTACGCCCACAGATTATCAAGCATATCAATAAATTTCTGGCAAAGTTACAGGTCAGATCAGATGATGTTAACGGTGTACCTATTCTCCAATGTTCAAAATTAACAGGATGACTGAGTACACTTGTAGAGTTTTGGAGAATGGTATAATGCCCCAACCCCACCACCTCCCCTATTCTCAACACCCCTGCCCCCAACAAAGCTCTCCAATATCTACCTGGGATACAGCCCTTAACTACTTCAGCCCAGAAAAGCCTAAAATTAAAGACATATCATTACTTCTGAGCAAAAAAGAGTAAGTAAGGCCTTGTTTCAGCAGAGGGCAGAGTCCACACCTAACAGATCTCCACCAAGGCAGCACCTAATGCCAGCCTGCACGGGTGAGCCCACACAGCCTGCAATACGGCACAGAAAGCTCTTAAAGTGATTTCCCCCACTCGTTTGCCTGTGAAGAGTTATGTATAAGGATGTAAGTATTTCAATTTAAGTAAAAGATTATTTCTGGAAAGGTCCATGCAAATCAGTTTCATGGCAGAAACAGTTTTAAAATTTTAAATACAAGGGGTAAGGAAATGATTACTTAGGTGAAACTACTTTTAACACTATCCAGTTTCCATCCCAGAAGCAAGAAGTATACTAAGCCAGAGCATCCATTTTCCTTTCTTCCATTTCCTTAAAGCTGAAGCAATGGTCTAGGGAAGTGGGGGGAGAGGGTCTTTCTCCTCCTCCCCTTGTATCACTGGCTTTTCCTCTCTACCCTGTTCCCCCAACCTTCACTTGCCACCCTGCACTGGTCCTGCCTCTCTCAGGAAATCAAGAGGAGGAACAGGATCAGCCCAGCAGTGGCAGTGTGTGTTTTATGTATACCCAGTGGCCAGACTTCGTTAATCGCTGGAAGAAGGCAGTAACAGGGTTCATGTTAGACAGAGGGGTTGGCAAACTTTATATACAGGGCCACACAGGCCATATGGTCTCCCAATCACTCAAGTCTGCCACTGTGGCATGAAAACACCCACAAATGGCATGTAAATGAGGGGCATTAAAAACTAAATAACTCTATTTATGGGCACATTTTAAAATTAAGAGTCTTACAATTTTTGTGATAAAGTAATATACTTTTGATTTTTTTCCAACTATTTAAAAATATAAAACCCATTCTCTGAGTTGATTTGCAGGTCATAGTTTATTGACCCTCACATTTGACTGTGAAGGAAAGAAAGAACACAAGACATTCAGGTCGTGGACACGCTGCCCTACTAATCTGCATGGGGGAGGTGGTTTGCAAGTTGACAGGACACATTCGGCTGACAAGGAGTCAAGAAACATGTCTTTGAAGTGACAGGTCTACATGAGTCACACCAAACACCAGACACAGGGTGGGAAGGATTAAGCCAATAACCACCATAGGCCTCAAATACCAACTTCAGACTAAATAGGGACATGAGCACCCCCACCCCATTCAAGGAAAAATGTCCTTCCCCTTTGAATGCTTGTAAATTCTGCTGATCCCTTGTCAGCGTGGGAAAAATAAGTTAATCTCCCACAAAAAGGCATCACCTGGATTAAAAAAAATTTTATTGCACTACTAAGCCTAAAGTTATTTGCAGAGCACTTTCTGATGGTGAGCAAACCTTGCTCTCAGGTAAACTCATAAATAAACTTTTCTTCAGGTTTTCAGTCCCTTCCCCTAGAGTTGTCTCTCTTCCAGTTATGAGAAAACAAATGTTTAAGTATATGCATGTATCCACTTCTAGCTACAGAATTTCAATGCAAAGCATTTTAAAACTCCTTAAAAGTATAGAATTGCAATCAAGTTCTATTAAGACTTTAAAAAACTAAGACAGGATGACGGAAAAAAAGCATGAAAATCTCATCCAAATTACCTGGACACTTTTTTTGCAATGCTATCCACAATCACATGAAGAGTAAAGTTCTGGCAAATCCAAATCATAACAGTCTTCTCTGACTACTGGTAGCATAGTAAACTGACCAAGTTCTTTTTATTATGATTTCCTTTTAAAATTCAATCTAAAAAACCAAAATGTGAAACAAGTAAAATGCAGGATTTCCTTAACATTACAAAGTCCTCTGATAGTTTACAAAGCAGTGAAATTAGTCAAAAGGATCACTCCAACCAAACCCACTTTACCACCTCATCTCCTTATACCTAGGCCCAGGAATGTACTGACATGTGCTATACAGTTGCATAAGACAGATTAAAAAAGGATGGACGAAAGGTTGGCTAACACATCAACAAAAATTCTTGGAGAAATTCAAACTGGTTCAAGAGCTCAGTTCAAGGAATAAAGAGTAACTCTGCTATTGTTGCAGTTAAAATACCAAACAGCCTGAGAAATAATATCAGGCAAGGCATGCAAATATATCCGCTTATAAGAAAAGACCAAAGATACAAAATAATCACAGTAAGGAAAGTTTGGCATATTGTATCATCACCAGGAACTGTCAGCAGCAGTGCTTGTTGCTAATTCTTGCTCTGATTCCTCCCAGAACAGGGGGAGCAGGTGGCCGGGATAACTGAAACCATAAGCCATGCTGAAAGCTTTTCTCCGGTTGGGGTCCTATACCAATGGCCGGATAATTCAGAGCAAGAGCACTACAGAAAAAAAAAAAGAATAAATAATCAAAGAATTCTAGTGGACCTTTGAAAAGCAGTAACTCTTTAGATGAGGAAGATACATTTTTCACCAGCCATCTGAGAGTTGTGTTTGCTATTAAGAACAGGAAAACCTGCCTTAACTACTAGGGACATTTGTTAACTATTAAAGATGCAAGCAGATAGTTCCACTGCAAGAAACAGAGGAATAATATTAACATAGCTTTTGAGGACACTGGAAAGAGAGTAGAAGCCCATAGAAACTCAGGGGGTTGGATCCTTGAAACAAGGGACCCAAAGGCTTCTGCACCCCCAGTCTGCTGCTGGGAGAGCTCAGGCAGAATGTGCAGTCCTACAGACTTCAGATGTCAGAGGGCAGAGCTGGGAGTCAACAAGGGTGGCTAAAAATTTAGGGAAGAAATCACAGACAGAAGTCCCCACAGAAGGGGGGGACCCCCCCCCACAGCATGTCAAACCCATCAAATCCCAGGCAGACTCCTGACCAGACCATACTAGTGCAAAGAAACACTTGGTATTTTGGGGGCACCCAAGACCACCCCCAGGTCTGATGATTCACTAGGAGGACTCCTAGGACCCAGCACACAGTACTCACGGCTATGATTTGTTACACTATAGGGACACTAAGCAAAATTAGCAAAGGGACTAGGTGAGTGGGGTGAAGTCAAGGGAAATCAAGCATGAGCCTGCAAAACAGGACATGCTCCATTCCTCCAGCAAAGAGTTGTCACAACACATGCAAAGTGCTATCTACCAGGAAAGGTCATCAGAGATTCAGTGCTCAAGGTATATACTGGGGACTGTATATAAGCAACTTCTGCCTAGCATGTATCAGAATTTCAGATTCTTGAAAGGAAAGCAGGTATTCAGCATAAACTACAACATTGAACATCACATTCAAACTTAAGAGAAACCAATATAAGGAAAATGGAAACCAGCCAGTAAGTAGAGGATGGGAAGAGAAGACATTACATGCAGGGCCATAACAATGGAGGCCAGCAGACAACAGAAATATACCTTTAAAGCACTGAAAGAAAAAACTGTCAACTTAGAATTCTTTATCTAGAAAAAAACATGCTTCAAAAGCAAAGGCAGAGTTCTCTTTCTTGGACAACAGTGTAAGGAGCTCTGTAGACACACTCCCCAACCAAACAAGCAGAGCTGAACAAAACTTAAAAAAAGAAAGTAAAGGCTCTGGTAATTGTCCTATGGTCACAGAACAAATGAAAAAATATTTATTCAAGAAAATACGTTAACAGAGATTCAGTGAAAAGATGGTGGAGTAGGACGAGCAAGGTGAAAACTTCCTCCAAGGAAGCAATTGTAACAAACACAACTAACCCTGAAAATGTCCTTAGACTGAAAAAAAGACCATGTACACCTACCTGGTGAAGAGAGAACACACTGAGAAGGGCAATGGGGCAGAACTGTCATCGATCAGGATCCAAGCCCTTCCCCCATCCCAGCACCCAAGTGGGAGGAAGAGGAACGGACAGCAAAGGGAATAAATGCCCAGGAATCTGGCACACCACCCCTGGAGATCTGCTCCAGGAATACAAGTCCACACTGCATTGGGCTTTGATGATTAACAGGATTGGACACCAGGGAGAATTAGAGGACCCTGGTGGGCTGAGACTCCAGTGACTTGTGGAAGACAGGCACACTCCCTTGGTCCTACTGAGACCCAATACAGAGGCGGCAATTTGATTTTCCAGCAGCAGGAAGTGTGCCAGAAGAGCAGGGGTTGGAGGGAGCTCTCTCTGGAGGAGAAAGGGCACATGGATGTTTTCCTAGTGCTCCCTCAGACCAACTGGTTCAGTGCTTGCAGAGCCAGATCCAAGTGTTCTGTCTCCCTTCCTAGCAGCTCAGTGCCCTGGTGCACTCCCCTGCACACCTGCCTCACTGTGCCCAGCAGCGTGTGAATTTGCTGCCTGGAAGACAGAAGGCAGACCATACGTCCCTGGCTTTCCTAGCCCTCCCTCAGCCCAACTGGTTGGGAACCAACTCTGAAACTCTCTAGCTCCCTTGCTGGTGGCTCAACACATGGCAGCATTCCAATTCATACCTGCCCAGTATGCTTGGCCTGGCACAGCCTCCATTACTGACTGGCAAGCAGAGGACGGTCCTACCCACACTGAATGCCAGCATAAGGACCTCATATCTCACAAAGGGCACACAGAGGCGAGCTGTGCAAACAGGCAGGCCCCACCCACAGCCCAGCAATAGCAACTGTGGCTCAACCACAAGAGAACCAGGCACTGGTGAGCAAAGAGTCGAGCTTCTGAGCAGCACAGGACGCATTCTTAATGAAGCCATTACTTTCCAGACCAGGAGGCTGAGCTGATCTAATACAAAGGAAGAAACAGAAACCCAGACCAAATGAGGAGGCAGAGGAATATGTTCCAAACAAAAGTATAGGATAAGACACCAGAAAGAGAGCTAAATGAAATGGAGATCAGCAATCTTCTTGATAAGTATTTCAAAGTAACAACTATAAAGATGCTCACAGACCTACGGAAAAGAATTGATGATCTCAGAAAGAACTTCAACAAAGAGACAGAAAATATGACAAAGAGTTGCTCAGAGCTGAAGAATACAATAACTGAAATGGAAAACACGAAGGAGGGAATGAGTAGTAGATGACTGGAAGCAGAAGAATCAATATAATGGAAGATAGAGAACATGAAAGTAACCAAGCTGAGGAAAAGAAAGAAAAAAGAACTTTTAAAAATGAGATGATGCTGAGAGAGCTGTGTGACAACTGTGAATGAAAGAACAGTCTCATAACAGGGGTCCCTGAAGGAGAGAGAGACCAAAGAGTAGAAAGGCTCTTCAAAAAAATAGCTGAAAACCTCCCTAATCTGGGGAATAACATAGACACCCAGTTCTTGGAAGAGCAGAGCCCCTAACAAAAGAAACTCAAGTAAGACAATACCAAGACACATAGTAATTAAAATGACAAAGATTAAAGACAAAGAGAAAAATCTTAAAAGCAGTGAGGGGCAGTTACCTATAAGGGAAACTCCAGAAGCCTACAAGATTTCTCAGCAGAAACTTTACAGGCCAGAACACAGTGGCATGAAATATTTAATGTATTGAATAGGAACACCCTACAATCAAGAATCCTCTACCCAATAAGGGTGTCATTCAGAATTGAAGGAGAGATTAAAAGTTTCCTAGATAAACAAAGGTTTAAAGAATTCATCACCACTAAACTGGGCTTTAAAGGTATGTTAAAGGGACTTCTTTAGATGGAAATGTTTTTTAAGTCTAAATATTTTTCATTGGTGAAAATAAACCTACAGTAAAGGTATTAGGCCAGTTGTGTACTAAGTAAATATGAAGTTAAATAAACAAGTAGTAAAATCAACTATATGCATAATTAGCAATATAAGCCTAACACAAAATGAGTCAAGGGATACATAAAAAAGAGGTAGATCAAGATATATTATAAAGCGTGGAGGAGGAATAAGAATAAAATAGTACTTTTAGAATGGGTTAAAAACCTAGTGACCATCAACTTAATATAGACTGTTGTATTCTTAGGAAACTATCTATGAACCTTATAGTAACCACAAGCCTGAAGTCTAAACTAGATACACAAGAAAAAATTTTAAATAAAAAGAAAAAGAAATAAGAAACACAAGTGTAACACAAAAGAAAACCATCAAATCACAAGAGATGAGTATAAGAGAGGAAGAAAGGAACAGAGAGGGATGACAACAGAACAAAAAAACCAGGAAACAATAAAACAGCAGGAAGTACATACCTATAAATAATTACTTTAAATGTAAATGGACTAAATGCACCAATCAAAAGACAAAGGGTGACAGAATGGATTAAGAAACAAGACCCATCTATATGATACCTACAAGAACTCATTGCAAACCTAAAGACACACATAGACCAAAAGTGAAGGGATGGAAAAAGATGTTTCATCCAAATAAAAGGGAGATAAAAGCAAGTGTAGCTGTACTTGTATCAGATAAAATAGATTTCAAAACAAAGAAAGTAACAGAAGACAAAGAGAACATTACAAAATGATAAAGCGTTTAGTCCAACAAGAGGACATAACAATTGTAAATATCTATGCACCCAACATAGGAGCACTTAAGTTTATAAAACAAATACTAACAGACTTAAAAGGAGAAACAGACAGCAACACAATCCTATTAGGGGATTTTAACAACACACTTTCATTAATGGACAGATCTTCCAGACTGAAAATAAATAAGGAAACAGAGTGTGGGGAGCCGTGTTTAGTTACTGCTTGACATAAATGAAGCCATTTTGTTACTTCCTCCATATTGTAGAGGGAACTTGTTTATTCTGCAGCTTTTGAACTTACTTGTTCTGCAACTTTTATGCTTGTAAAGCTGTTTTGAAGTATGTACGTCAGAGGGTAATCGTCTCATGACCCTCAGATGATATGAGTCTATCTAAATATTACTGACTGAGTAATTTTCTATCTATAGCATTAATGATTAAGTAGGGACTGCCCATGCTCTGTCCGGGCTGCCAATAGGAACCATCTTTACATGCTGATTTGTTCAAATATTTCTTAGTTCCCCATTTTACTGTATAAGAGCTTTTTACCAATAAAGCATTTCTGGCATTCTGCACAAGACGGATTGTCCTTCTGTGATCTTTGTAAATATATCCTAGCCCCCCTTTCAGGAACCTTTCGACTGCTGACGGCTGGCTCCGTCACAGAGGCACTGAACAACACACTAGATCAGATGGCTTTAAGAAATACATAAAGAACACTCCACCGAAAAACAGCAGGATACATTTTCTCAAGTGCACATGGAACATTCTCCAGAAAAGATCATATACAAGGACATAAAAACAGTCTCAATAAATTAAAAAAGACTGAAATTGTATCAAGCATTTTTTCAGATCACAGGGTATGAAACTAGATCAATTACATGAAGGAAACTAAAAAAACCCCACAAACACAGAGGCTGAACAACATGCTTCTAAATAATCAATAGATCAGTGAACAAATCAAAGAGGAAATAAAACAATACAGGGCGACAACTGAAAACAGAAACACAACATTTCAAAATATGTGGGATGCTGCAAAAGTGGTTCTAAGAGGAAGGGACAGAGCAAAACAGGCCTACCTTAAGAAACAAGAAAATTCCCAATCAAAACTCACAACTAAAGGAAATAGAAAAAGAAGAAAAAATGAACCCAAAGTTAATAGAAGGATGGACGTAATAAGGATCAGAGCAGAGATAAAAAAGATAGAGTAAGAAAACAAATCAATGAAAAAAAAACAAGAAGTGATTCTTCAAGAAGTTAAACAAAATAGACAAACCCCTAGAACAGATTTAACAAGGAAAAAAGAGAGTACTCAAATAAAACAAGAAAGAAAAAGAAGTTACAACTGACATCATAGAAATCCGAAGAATTATAAGAGAATTCATTTTAAAATTATTTGACAATAAACTGGACAACCTAGGAGAAATGGATGAATTCCTAGAAATGTAAAATCTTCCAAGACTGACCCAGGAAGAAACAGAAAATCTGAACAGAATGATTACCATTAACAGAACTGAACTGGTAATCAAACAACTCACAAGAAACTAATGTCCAGAATCAGATGGCTTCAAAGCTGAATTCTACCAAACATTTAAAGACTTAATACTCATCCTTCTTAAAAGTATTCCAAAAAACAGAAGAGAGGGAATACTTCCAAACTCATTCTATGAGGCCAGCATCACTTTAAATACAAGACCAGAGGATTGTGCTACTGGGCTTCACAGTATGCCTTCTACATAAGGCTACTAATTCAAGAGCAGGAAACATAGTTGATGTACTCAATACACAGACACAAAGACAGACAAAAGGAGGAGGCAGAGGACTATGTTACAAATGAAAGAAAAAGACAAAACACGAGAGAAAGAGCAAAACAAAAATGAAGACAAGTGATCTATTTGGAAGAGTTCATTGTAATAGTCATAAAGATACTAGACTGGAGAGAACAGTGGATGAACTCAGGAGAACTTTAATAAAGACATAAGAAATATAAAACAATAATATAGACTTGAATATAGAGAAACTAAAATGAGAAATACTCTAAAGAGAATCAACAGCAGACTAGAGGATGCAGACAAATAATTCAGCGATCTGGAAGACAGAGTAGTGGAAAGCAACCAAGCCTTAAAGCAGAAGGAAAAGAAGAACAAACTAAAAGAAGGAGAGAGGAGAGGATTAAAGATGGCGGCATGAGAGGTGAGACAGAGGCTTCCTCCTAAAACCTCATATAATATGAAAATATAACTAATACAATTACTCTTGAAAGAGCAACAGGAAAGAGGACTGCAACAAACTGCATACACCTGGAGACAAGAGCAGACCTCATGGAAAAGGGTAACGTACTAAAGCTGTGGTCCTGTGGGATCCAAGCTGTTCCCCCACCCCAGCTCAGCCACAGGAGGAAGAGGCACGGAGCAGGGAGGGAGTGGAGATCTGGGAATGCTGACCTAACTCAGGAGATGTGCTCTGGGAGCACAAACCTACATTTCATGGTGCTTGCATGATACTCTCGTAATTAGGGGGTTGGAAAGCTAAGACAGGCAGAATTCCTGGAGAGAATAAGAATCCAGCTGCTTGTGGAAAGCAGGGATCCATATCCAGCCGCTCTGGGGAAAAAAAAGGCAGAAGTCTGAGAGACTTCCTAACAAAGAAGCCCTTAGCAAGAGGGCTGCTAAAGGGGCAAGGATTGCACAGAGCTTACTGCTCAGGAGAGAGGACAGGTAGACAAAATTGTCCAGGTGCACTCTGCCCAGCAGATTGGGAATTTCACAATCTTCAGGTGCTCCAGCTCCTTGGAGCCTACACAGTTCCAAGAACCCAGGCAGACTACTGCACCTTTCTCCTGCCCAGCCCCACCAGGCTTGCAAACCGGGAAACCCTACTCTGGGGGTTAGGCCAGCCAGAGGGAAGATCTGTCTACACCAAATAAAAACAAAGCAGAGAGGTTTGTATCTGTGTGCATGGCCCACTGATTCAGGCAGTGGAGAAAGGCATAGCAGCCTGGAAGCAGGAAACAACTCTTTCCTCCCCCCAGGCGCCAATACCACTCCCCTACAATTCCTGACATTGCTTCAGGGGCTGAGCAGCTCCAGAGAGTAGAGATTCTGGGCACTAGAGGGCGCCATACACAAATATGAAATGCCAAACGAATCTGGTCCAGAGTAAAATTACTGATACAACTCCTGAGAAAGATTTAAATGATATCGACCTCATGACTCTCCTTGAAAGGGAGTTCAAAATAAAAATCATTAACATGCTCATGGAGGTACGGAAAGATATTCAAGAACTCAGGAAGAATTACGGTCGGAGATCCAAACACTGAAGAGCACAATGGATGGTATTTAAAGCAGACTGGATACGGTGGAGGAGACAATAAATGAAACAGAAACTAGAGAAGAGGAATACAAAGAAGCTGAGGCACAGAGATAAAAAAGGATCTCTAAGAATGAAAGAATATTGAGAGAACTGTGTGACCAATCGAAATGGAACAATATTCGTATTATAGGGGTACCAGAAGAAGAAGAGAGAGAAAAAGGGATACAAAGTGTCTTTCAGGAGGTGATTGCTGAAAACATCCCCAATCTGGGGAAGGAGATAGTCTCTCAGGCCATGGAGGTGCACAGATCTCCCAACACAAGGGACCCAAGGAAGACAACACCAAGACAAATAGTAATTAAAACGGCAAAGATCAAGGATAAGGACAGACTATTAAAAGCAGCCAGAGAAATAAGATCACATACAAAGGAAAACCCATCAGGCTATCATCAGACTTCTTAGCAGAAACCTTAAAGGCCAGAAGGGAGTGCCATGAGGTATTTAATGCAATGAAGCAGAAGGGCCTTGAACCAAGATTACTTTATCCAGCAAGATTATCATTTAAATTTGAAGGAGGGATTAAATAATTCCCAGATAAGCAAAAGCTGAGAGAATTTACCCCACAAACCATCTCTACAGTTTTTTTGGAGGGACTGCTATAGATTGAAGTGTTCCTACGGTTTAATAGCTATCATCAGAGGTAATAAAACCACAGTAAAGAAAGGAGAACAGCTAATTACTAAGAAAATGCAAAATTAAATTAACTATCCTGAAAGTCAATCAAGGGATAGACAAAGAGTACAGAATATGATACCTAATATATAAAGAATGGAGGAGGAAGAAAAAGGAGGGGGAAAAAAACAAAACAAAACAAAAAGAACCTTTAGATTGTGTTTGTAATAGCATATTAAGTGAGTTACGTTAGACTCTTGGATAGTAAGGAAGTTAACCTTGAACCTTTGGTAACCACGACTCTGAAGCCTGCAATGCCAATGAGTACATACCTATGCATAATCAACGTAAATGTAAAGGGACTGAATGCACCAATCAAAAGACATAGAGTCACTGAATGGATAAAAAAAAAAAAGACCCATCTATATGCTGCCTACAAGAGACTCACTTTAAACCCAAAGAGATACACAGACTAAAAGTGAAGGGATGGAAAAAGACATTTCATGCAACTAAGCAGGAGTTGCAGTACTGACATCAGACAAAAAAGACTTCAAACAAAGAAAGTCACAAGAGACAAAGAAGGCCATTACATAATGATAAAAGGGTCAATACAACAAGATATAACCATTATAAATATCTATGCACCCAACACAGGAGCTGCTACAATGTGAAACAAATACTAACAGAATTAAAGGGGGAAATAGAATGCAATGGATTCATTCTAGGAGACTTCAACACACCACTCAATCTGAAGGACAGATAAACCAGACAAAACCAGACAGAAAATCAGTAAGGAGACAGAGGCACTGAACAACACATTAGAACAGATGGACCTAACAGACATCTACAGAACTCTACACCCAAAACCAGCAGAGTACATATTCTTCTCAAGTGCACATGGAACATTATCAAGAATAGATCATATGCTAGGCCACAAAAAGAGCCTTGGTAAATTCAAAAACATTGAAATTGTACTAACCAGCTTCTCAGACCACAAATGAATGAAACTAGAAATGAATTATGCAAAGAAAATAAAAAATCCCACAAACACATGGAGGCTTCATAACATGCTCCTAAATAATCAATGGATCAATGACCAAGTAAAAACAGAGATCAAGCACTATATGGAGAGAAACGACAACAATAATTCAACACCACAAAATCTGTGGGATGCAGCAAAGGCGTACTAAGAGCAAAGTATATTGCAATACAGCCCTACCTCAGGAAAGAAAAACATTCCCATATGAGCAGTCTAAACTCACAATTAACGAAACTAGAAAAAGAAGAACAATAAGGCCCAAAGTCAGTAGAAGGAGGGACATAATAAAGATTAGAGCAGAAATAAATAAAATCGAGATGAATAAACCAATAGAAAGGATGAGCGAAAGGAGGAGCTGGCTCTTCAAGAAAATAAACAAAATAGATAAACCCGTAGCCAGACGTATCAGGAAAAAAAGAGAGTCTATTCACATAAACAGAATCAGAAATGAGAAAGGAAAAATCACTATGGACACCAGAGAAATACAAAGAATTATTAGAGAATACTATGAAAAATTATATGGTAACAAACTAGATAACCTAGAAGAAATGGACAACTTTCTAGAAAAATACAACCTTCCAAGGCTGACCCAGAAAGAAACAGAGAATCTCAACAGACCAATTACCAGCAACGAAATTGAAATGGTAATCAAAAACCTACCTAAGAACAAAACGACTGGACCAGATGGCTTCACCGCTGAATTTTACCAAACATTTGGTGAAGACCTAATACACATCCTCCTTAAAGTTTTCCAAGGAGTAGAAGAGGAGGGAATGCTTCCAAACTTATTCTATGAGGCCAGCATCACTATAATACCAAAACTGGGCAAAGACACCACAAAAAAAGAAAACTACAGACCAATATCCTTGATGAACACAGATGCAAAAATACTCAACAAAATATTAGCAAACTGAATTCAAAAATACATCAAAAGGATCATCCATCATGATCAAGTAGGATTTATTCCAGGGATGCAAGGATGTTTCAACATTCAAAAATCCATCAACATCATCCACCACATCAACAAAAAGAAGGACAAAAACCACATGATCATCTCCATAGATGCTGAAAAAGCATTTGACAAAATTCAACAACCATTCATGATAAAAATTTTCAACAAAATAGGTATAGAGGGCAAGTACCTCAAGATAATAAAGGCCACATATGACAAACCCACAGCCAACATTATACTTAACAGAGAGAAGCTGAAAGCTTTTCCTTCAAGATCGGGAACAAGATAAGAATGCCCACTCTCCACACTTCTATTCAACATAGTACTGGAGGTCCTAGCCCCAGCAATCAGACAACACAAAGAAATAAAAGGCATACAGATTGGCAGGGAAGAAGTTAAACTGTCCCTGTTTGCAGATGACATGATAGTGTATGTAAAAAACCCTAAAGAATCTACTCCAACATTACTAGATCTAATATCTGAATTCAGCAAAGTTGCGGGATACAAAATTAATACGCAGAAATCTGTGGCATTCCTATACACTAACAATAACCTAACAGAGACAGAAATCAGGAAAACAATTCCATTCAAAGTTACATCAAAAAGAACAAAATACCTAGGAATAAACCTAACCAAGGAAGTGAATGACCTATACTCTGAAAACTACAAGACACTCATGAGAGAAATTAAAGAAGATACCAATAAATGGAAACACATCCCATGCTCATGGATAGGAAGAATTAATATTGTCAAAATGGCCATCATGCCCAAAGCAATCTACAGATTCAATGCAATTCCTATCAAAATACCAATGGCATTTTTCAATGAACTAGAGAAAATCATTCTAAAATTCATATGGAACCACAAAACACCCCAAATAGCCAAAGCAATCCTGAGAAGGAGGAATAAATCTGGGGGGATTATGCTCCCCAACTTCAAGCTTTACTACAAAGCCACAGTACTCAAGACAATTTGGTACTGGCAAAAGAAAAGACCCACAGACCAATGCAACATACTAGAGAGCCCTGATATAAACCCTACCATATATGGGCAATTAATATATGATAAAGGAGCCATGGACATACAATGGGGAAATGACAGCCTCTTCAACAGCTGCTGTTGGCAAAACTGGACAGTTACATGCAAGAGTATGAAACTGGATTATTGTTTAACCCCATACACAGAAGTAAACTCGAAATGGATCAAAGACCTGAATGTAAGTCATGAAACCATAAAACTCTTAGAAGACAACATAGGCAAAAATCTCCATAATATGAGCATGAGCAACTTTTTCCTGAATGCACCTCCTCGAACAAGGGAAACAAAAGCAAAAATCAACTCGTGGGACTACATCAAACTAAATCTGTATGGCAAAGGACATCATCAACAGAACAAAAAGGTATCTGACAGTATGGGAGAACATACCATTTGACCCGGGAATCCCACTCCTTGGAATTTACCCAAAGAATACAACTTCTCAGATTCAAAAAGACATATGCACCCCTATGTTTATTGCAGCACTTTTTACTATAGCCAAGATATGGAAGCAACCTAAGTGTCCCTCAGAAGATGAATGGATAAAGAAGAGGTGGTACATATACACAATGGAATACTATTCAGCCATAAGAAGGAAACAAATCCTACCATTTGCAACAACATGGATGGTGCTGGAGTATATTGGCTCAGTGAAATAAGACAGGCAGAGAAAGACAAGTGCCAAATGATTTCCCTCATTTGTGGAGTATAACAACGAAGCAAAACTGAAGGAACAACATAGTAGCAGACTCAGAGACTCCAAGAAGGAACTAGTGGTTACCAAAGGAGAGGGGTGTGGGAGGGTGTGTCCGGAGTGTGGGAGAAGGGGATTGTGGGGTATTATGCTTAGTACACATGGTGTGGGGAATCACGGGGAAAACAGTGTAGCACAGAGAAGGCAAACAGTGAATCTGTGTCATCTTACTACACTGATGGACAGTCACTGAATTGGGGTATGAGTGGGGACTTGATATATGGGTAAATGTAGTAACCACATTGTTTTTTCATGTGAAACCTTCATAAGAGTGTATATCAATAATACCTTAATAAAAAAAAAAAGAAAATAAGAGAGGCAGAAAACTAGCACACAGGCCCAGGAAGCAAAAAGAGCCCCAAACAAGACAAACTCAAGGAAGTCCATACCAGGACACCTCACAATTAAAAGTCAAAAATTAAAGGTACGGATAGAATCTTAAAAAGGGCAAGAGAACAGCATAGTTACATACAGTAGAAATCCCTTAAGGTATTTAGCTGACTTTTCAGCAGACCAAACTTTGCAGACAAAAAGGCAGTGGTATGACATAATTCAAAGTGTTGAAGGAAAAAAGAAAACTACAACCAAGAATACTCAAGGCAGGGTTATCATTCAGAATGAAAGGAGAGAAGAAGAGTTTTCCAGACAAACAAAACTTAAAGGAGTGCATCACTACTAAACTGGCCTTATAAAAATGTTAAATGGACTTAAGTGTAAAAGAAAAGGCCATAACCAGAAGTAATAAAATTAGGATGGAAAAAATTTCCCTGGTAAAACCAAACATATAGTACAGATCAAAATCTTATCATTCACTTTTAAAGCAAGTATGAAATTCAAAAGATAAGTAGAAAAATCAATTACACACCTAAAAATAAGTGAAGGAATAAACAAGAAAATATAAAATATGAAATCATATACATAAAACATGGAGGGGGAAATAAAAAAGCAGTGCTTTTACAATGTGTTCGACCATCAACCTAATATAGACTGTTATTCACACATGGTACCATATATGAACCTCACAGTAACCATAAACCAAAAACCTATAATAGATTAAAAAAAAAACCCAAGCATAACATTAAGGAAAATCAATAAATAATAAGGTTAGAGAGCAAAAGAAAGGAACAGAGAACTATAAAAACTAGGAAACAATTAACAAAATGGCAGTAAGTATACACATCTAACTTGTGTAAATGGATAAAATGCTCTGATCAAAAGACACAGGATGACTGAACGGGTTAAAAAAAAAAGAGATAGAGACACGTCTATATCCTGCCCAGAAGATACTCACTTCAGACCTAAAGACACTGAAAGTATAAGGATGAAAAAACATATTACATGCAAATAGAAAGAAAAAAGAAAAACCTAGGGTAATAGTAGACAAAATACATTTTAAAACAAAAATTAAGAAAAGATAAAGGGCATTATATAATGGTAAAGGGGTCAATCCATCAAGAGGATATAATAAGTAATATAGTAAGCATTTATGCATCCAACATAGGAGTACCTAAATATATAAATTAAGTATTAATAGACATAAAGGGAGAAATTGACAGTAATACAGTAATAGTAGGGGATTTTAACACTCCACATACATCAATGGACACCTCATCCAAACAGAATATCAGTAAGGAAACAGTGGCTTTGAATGATACATTATACTACATGAACTTAATAGGTATATATAGAACATTACATCCAAAACAGTAGAAAACATGCTCTTTTCAAGTGCACATGGAACATTTTCCAGGATAAACCACAGGCCACAAGTCTCATTAAATTTAGTAAGATCAGTCTCATATCAAGCAACTTTTCTAACAATGGAATTAAAGTAGCTATCGATTAAAAGAAAAAACTCGAAAAAACACAAACACATGCGGGTGAAATAACATGCTTCTAAACAACCAATGGGTCAACAAAGAAATCAGAGGAAATTAAAAAACACCTGGAGATGAATGTAAGCAGAAACACAATAGTTCAAAATCTGTGGGATGCAGCAAATGCAGATCTAAGAAGGAAGTTAATACCAATACAGGCTTTCCTCAAGAAATAAAGAGAATCTCAAACAATCTAACCTTCACCTAACTGAAGTAGAAAAGGAACAAAGCCCAAAGTTAACAGAAGGAAATAATAAAGGTCAGAGCACAAATAAATGGAGACTAAAAAAAAAAAGTAAAGACTGATGAAACTAACAGCTGTCCCTTACAAAAGATAAACAAAACCGATAAGCCTTTAACTAGTCATCAATAAAGAGGACTCAAATAAAATAAAAAATGAAAGAGAATTTACAAATGACACCACAAAAATACAAAGGAATGTATGACAACACTATGAAAACCTATATGCCAATAGAATCAGACAACCTACAAGAAATGGATAAATTCCTAGAAGCATACAATCCTCCAAGACTGAATCAGGAAGAAATAGAAAATATGATTAGACTGATCACTAGTAACACAATTGAACTGATAATCCAAACTCTCTACAAACTGAAGTACAATACCAGGTGGCTTCACAGGTGATTTCAACCAAACAGTTAAAAGTGAGTTAAAACCTAGCCTTCTCAAACTATTCCAAAAAATTAAAGAGGAAGGAATGTTTCCAAGTGCATTCTATGAGGCCAGCATTACCTTGATACCAAAACCAGACAAAGACATTATAAAAGAAGAATATTACAGGCCAATATTCCTGATGAACATAGATGCAAAAATCCTCAACAAAAATATTAGGAAACCAAGTTCAAAAATACACTGAAGGGATCATTCATGACAATCATGAAATCTATTCCCGGGATTCAAGGATCAATATCCACAAATCAATAATACACCACTAACAATAGGAAGGATAAAAATACACGATCATCTCAACAGATGCAGAAAAAATATTTGACAAAATTCAACATCCACTGATGATAAAAACTCTCAACAAAGTGGGTATAGAGGGAAGATATCTCAACATAATAAAGGCAAAATATGACAAACCCACAACTAACATCATACTCAATGTCAAAGCTTTCAGGAACAAGACAAGGATGCTATCATTTTTAATCAACATAGTACCAGAAGTCCTAGCCACAGCAAGCAGAAAAATAAAATGCATTCAAACTGGTAAGGAAGAAGTAAAATTATCACTATTTGCAGATGGCATGATACTATATGTAGAAAACTCTAAAGACTTCACCAAAAACACCACTACAACTAATAAATGAATACATTAAAGTTTAAGGATTCAAAATCAATATACAGAAATTTGTTGTTTTTCTGCAGACTAGCAACAAACTAGCAGAAATAAAAATTAAGAAAACAACCCTATTTACAATTTAATCAAAAAGAATAAAATACCTAGCAATAAATTAACCAGAGGTGAAAGAACTGTACACTGCAAACTGTTAAGCCACTGATGAAAGAAACTGAAGACACAAATAAATGGAAAGATATACCATACTCATGGATTGGAAGAATACCGTTCACATGTCCTTAATACCTAAAGCAACCAATAGACTGAATACAATCCCTATCAAAATATCAATGTCATTTTCACAGAACAACAAACAATCCTAAATTTGTATGGAATCACCAAAGACCCCAAAGAGCTAAAGCAACCTCTAGAAAGAATGAAGGTGTAGGTATTAGGCTTTCTGGTTTCAAACTAACTACAAAGCTATAATAATTAAAACAGTATGGCACTGGCACAAAAAAGCAGGCACACAGATCAATGGAACAGAATAAAGAGCCCGGAAAGAAAGCCATACTTATATGGCCAATTAATCTATGATAAAGGAGCAAGGAATATACAGTGTGGAAAAGACAGTTTCTTCAATAAATGATGCTGGGGAAACTGAACAGCTACATGCCAAAGAGTGAAAGTGCACAACTTTCTTACACCATACACAAAATTTAACTAATCAAAATGCATTAAAGACCAAAATATAAGACCTGAAACCATAAAACTCCTTATAGAAAATACAGGTAGTTAACTCTTGAACAGTGGTCTTATTTATTTACTGTGGCAATGTCTCCCGAGGTAAGGAAAACAAAAGTGAAAACAATCAAGTGGGATATCAAACTAAAAGCTTCTAGAGAGCAAAGGAAATCATCAAAAAAATGAAAAGACAATCTACTGAATGCGAGAATACATATGCAAATGGTATATCTGACAAGGGGTTAATATCCAAAACATATAACTATCTCATACAACTCAACACAAAAACCCCCCAAATAACCCAATTAAAAAATGGGAAGAGGACCCAAATACATATTTTTTTCAAAGACATACAGATGGCCAATAGGCCCATAAAAAGATGCTCCACATCACTAATCATCAGGGAAATGCAAATCCAAACTACTATGAGATACCACCTCATACCTGTCAGACCAGCTACTATTCAAAAGACAAGAAATAGCAAATGTTGGTGAGGATGCAGAGAAAAGAGAACTCTCGTGACTCTTGGTAGGAATGTAAATCAGTGCTGCCATTACAGAAAACTGTACAGAGGTTCCTTAAAACATTAAAAATAGAAGTACCATGCAATCCAGCCATTCCATTTCTACGTGTTTACCCAGAGAAAATAAAACCACTGAATTGAAAAGATATATGCACCTCTATGTTTACTGCAGCCTTACTTACAAGCAGCCTAAGAGTACATGGATAGATGAATGGATAAAAAAGATATAGCACATATAAATAATGAAATACTACTCAGCCATAAAAAAAATGAAATCTTGACATTTGTGACAACATGGATAGACTTTCTCGGGTATTATGCTAAGTGAAATATGTCAGACAGGGAAGAAAAATACCACATGATTTGTCTTATATATGAATCTGAAAAACAAAACAATAGACAAAAAAAAATCTCAGACAGAGACACCTAAACAGAGAGGACAAAGTAGTGATTGCCAAAGGGGAGGATGCTAGGGGAAAAAGGCAAATAGGGGAAAGGGATCAAGATATAAAAAATTCCAGTTATAAAATAACTAAGACATGGGGATTAAATTAAAAAGTACAGCATCAATAATATAGTCACTCAATGTTATAATAACTTTGTAAGGTGACTGATGGTAACTACACTTATTGTGATGAGCTATTCATAATATACATAAATGTCTTATCACTATGTTTTATACCTAAAACTAAAATAGTATTATATGTCAATTATACTTCACTTAAAAAGAAAATGGGCCAAACAAGGAACAAAGGGAAATTTGAAAATATCTTAAGAGAAAACAAAACCACAACATACCATGATTTATGGAATGTAGCAAAGAAACAATGAAAAGGAAATTTATAACTGTAAATGCCTACACTGGAAAACAAGAAAGATCTCAAATCAATAACCTAACCATCTACCTTAAGACACTGAAGAAAAAAAAAAGTAAGTTTTATCTAAAGAAGATGAAGTAAGGAGAGTGGAATTTCATGAAATAAATTGAAGACCAAAACAAAAAGAATCAACAGAACCAAGTTTCTTTGAAAAGATCAACAAAATTGATAAAGCATTAGCTATACTAATCAAGAAAAAAATTACCCTTAAATTACTAAAGTCAGGAGTGAAAGAGGAAACATGACTACCAACAACAGAGGAATAAAAAGAGTAATAATACCTTGAAGAACTATATGCCAGTGATTTAGTTAACTTAGATGAACTGAATAAATTCCAAGAAGGATGAAGGACTGAAATTGACTGGAGAAAGGATAGATGTACAAAAAATAAAGATTTCATTTATAATAAAAAAACTTCCTTCAAAGAAAAGCACAGTACCAGGTGGGTTCACTGGTGAATCTTACCAAATTTTAAAGAAAAAATAACCCCAAATCTTTGAAACTCTTTCAATAATTAGAAGAGAGAAGAGATGTGAGGATGACTTCTGAAGTCATTCTCAGATGCCAGTATTATCTTGATACCAAAACCAGGACATAAAAAAGAAAGCTAGAAATACCTTTTATAATACATACACAAAAACCTTTAACAAAATACTAGGAAATTGAATCCAACAATATTTTTAAATGACCGTGACTAAGAAAGATTTATCCAGAAATGCAAGGTTGGTTTGACAGCTGAAAATCAATGTAATATAGTACACATCAATAGAATAAAGGAAAAAAATCGTATGTCAATACATGCAGAAAAAAACAACCGAGGAAACTCAAAGGAAAAAAATCTTATATCAGTGAATGCAGAAAAGACAACTGAGAACATTCAATACTTTTTTATGATAAAAACACTCAATAAACAGAATAGGGAGAACTTCCTCATCCTGATAAAGGGCATCTACAAAAATGCACGGCTAATATCATACTCAATGGTAAAAAACTGAATGCTTTCCCTCCTAACATCAGACACAAGACAAGGATGTCTGTTCTTGGCACTCCTATGCAATTCTGTACCAGAGTTCTAGCTGGGTAATTAGGTAATAAAATGAAATAAAAAGGCATCCAGATAAAAAATAAAATAAAATGATCTCCATTTACAGAAGACATGATCTATATAGATTTGTATGTTAAGGATTCCAATAAAAACTATTAGAACTACCAAGTGAGTTCAGCAAGACTTCAGGATATACAATTAATATATGAAAATGAACTGTATACAGTATAACCTATCAGTTGTACACAGTAGCATTATCAAACCAAATATGAAATTAAGAAAATAGTTCCATTTATGATAGCATCAAAAAAAGAAAAAATACTTAGGAATTAATTTATCAAAAGAGGTCAAAGACTTACACAGAAACACTGAAGAACAAAACTGTTGAAAGAAATTAAAGACCTAATTAAATGGACACTCTGAATGTTCATGGATCAGGAGACATTATAATGTTAATATTACAGTATTTCCCCAAATGTTCTAAAGATTCAATGCAATCTCTACTAAAATTCCACCTGATTTTTTTGTAGAAATTGGCAATGTTAATCCTAAAATCCATATGGAACTGCAAGGTATGGAAAAGAGCTCTTCTAAAGGAAGAATGATCTTAAAAAATAACAATGAAGTTGCAGGACTCACACTTCCAGATTTCAAAATTTACTGCAAAGCTACAGTAATCTACAGAGTGTAGTACTGGCATAAAGACAGACATACAGACCAACAGAACAGAGAACCCAGAAATAAACGCTTGCATGTAAGATTAAATGATTTTCTATAAGGGTACCAAGGACATCCAATGGGGGAAACAATAGTCTGTCTTGTCAACAAATGATGCTGGGACAATTGGATATCCACATGTAAAGGAATCAAGTTGGACTCAGGTGTACCTCACACCACATATAAAATTTAACTCAAATGCATCAATAATCTGTATGTAAGAGTTAAAACCATAAAACTCTTAGAAGAATACACAAGTGAAAAGCCTTGTGTCCTTGATTTCAACAATGGTTTCTTAGATATGACATCAAAAGCAAAATGCAACAAATATAGATAAACTGGACATCAAAATTAAATATGTTTGTGCTTCAAAGACCACCAACCAGAAAGTGAAAATACAACCCACAGAATAGGAGTAAATTTTTACAAATTGTATCTGTTAAGAGACTTGTATTGAGAATATAAAAAGTCTTACAACACAAAAATAAAGACAAGCCAGTTTAACAATGGCAAAGGACCTAAAAGGCATTTCTCCAAAGAAGATATACAAATGGTCAATAAGCACATTTAAAGATGCTCAACATCGTTAGCCATATGGAAATGTGTATCACAACTATGCTTGTCCTCTATTTCTATCATCCAAAGCTGTAAGCAAACCTACCCTAAGGTGTGAAGGGAGACACTTATTTGGGTCTGTAAGACTGTTTGCTACAGTGTGAACAAATGCAGTCAGTCTCTACTCCCAAGACATACAGAAATACATGAGGTCCCCAGAGAACTGTTTTCCCAAAACATCACCCCTGTTTCTACACAAACTTCCCTTTGAGTACACAACTTCATCAGTCACTGATCAATCTGAGCAATAGAGGCTGGGTCCCAATCCATTCACTCTGCCTCACACAACATTTAATTAAAGCTACCATCAACAGGAGTGCATGAGGACAACCCACCCTGTGGTCCTGTCCTCACCCAGGCCTCTCCATGCCTATGGATGGCAGGGAACATGTAAGGTCCCCCGAATACCTTACCGTATGTCTATTACTGAGTGGCATTTGTGATAAAGGTGCATCACTGTCAGACTGCAAATGGTCTGGGGAGCTGAAAACAGCAGAGATAAGTTCCCGGGCTTCCATGGTAGGGTCAGAGCTGCCTAGTCTGAATAGAACACCACCATATCCAAGAGTGTCAACAATGGGAAGGCAACCTTCTTACTGCTATGGCCCAAAGGTCCCACAGAATCAACCTGCCAGGAGACAAGTAGGGTAAGAGCCTTATGATGTGGTTCCTGTCAGGCAATTGGGGGCACTTCTAGAAGGAACCAAAGGCTGGACATGCTGTGGCCACCTGTGCACCAGAAACACAAAGGCCACTGACTCCAGTCTGTGCTGGCGGATGTGTAGCCATGTGTGGTGTAATGACAGTCTGGACAGTGCAGGCGATCAGCAGCTTGATTCCAGTGGGTCTCATGAGAGCGCAGACTTACCAAGAGCATCTGCATGAGTGACTCAAGTCTTCAGTCTTCGAACTGGCAGACCAAAAGCCCAAGTCAGTAAAAACCTCACAAGGTTCAAAAGTGGGGTACTCCCCAGAGCCATAGGCAAGGCCTTGAATTCTGCCCAATGAGAAGAGCAGCCAAACTCTGGCTGAACTGCAGTGGCGGTGTCTAAGTGGACACCATCATTTTCACCTTGACTGAACCATCAGTGAGCCAGGCCCCCATGGAGCCAGTGGCTCTGCTTATGGTGAAAGAGTGGGGGACACAGATTCCTGCCACTTTTCACACAAAGCCAAGATGCTACTAGGAAAGCACATCTAGTTCTTCAGTGTGGTGTTTTCATTTAACAACGGGGGTTTGTGGAGCCCTTCCCATTGCGTTTGTCACTAATTCCAACCTCACCACTCCAAAATGGGATTGTCAGGCCTGAGTCACAAGACCTCCACGGGACAGGCATTCAGTTTTGACAAGAACTTGGAATCAAGGCAGGAGCAGGCCATAATAACTGGCTGCTTTTTAAAACAGTGTACCTGCAGCCAAGACAGCTGCAGCTTGCTGGACAGCTTCCAGAATGACCAGCTAGATTTGGCCTCAAAGGATGCCGATTTGTGAGTTAGTCTACATAAAGGACAAGGTGGAATAAAGTAAGGCACACACTATCTCCAACAGCCAAGTCCAGTAAGGTGCTGGGCCTCCTTTTCATTGGGGGAGCTAAGAGACAAAAGCTACTGCTGAGTGCGTAAGGGAGTGCGGGTCTTCAATCTGCCCATATATTCCCCCAAACCTTCAGGTCAAGTAGGCCTCAACTTTGTTGGGGTATATCAGCCATCTTTGCTGGTGATGATACCCCAGTTAGGGCTTTGAGACTGAGGCTTCCGATGTGCCTACTAACAGGACATCACCTGTAGAGTGAAATCTGTGATATTCACTCTATATCCTAATCCACCTACTACTGGCAAATTGTGGGGGATTACATCCACCCAGAGGAGTAATCTACACACAGCTCTTTCTGAGAGACTCCTCATTGAAACATATGGGATGGGGAAGTCCAAGCATATACAGTTCCTACTATACATTCACAGTACAGCAACAGTAGTACATTGAAATGACCCAATGGGCTCTAGCCACAAGGTCATGTTACTCCCTTTCCCTTTTGCACAAAGCTTGGCTAAACGCCATCAACTGAATTCAGACACCACTTACTCCGAGCAAGACTGGGTAGGATGGTGACTAGGATGGCTATATCTCACACAGTCCAACATGTTTGAGCTCCTCCCCTCTCGAAAGTCCCCTAGAATACCTGGATAGGTACGTATGGCCTGTAGCCCCCTTTGGGGGCAGGGAGAGGTCAACCTGACTCCTAAATATTTTTCCATAGAGCAGTAGGGATCAAGTAGAGGTGGAGAGAGGGTCAGGGCACAGAGAAGGGAGTGACACTGCCTAGGAAACAAGTACATCCACCTTCCATTTGACTGGCAAGGTCATTTCTAACATCTTCAATTTCGGCAGTCTCCGCCAGTGTGCTCTAGCTGGGGCCCTGGTTGGCGCACTTTGGCTGATTCAGGCATGCCTTGCTCAGCAGCAAGTTTAAGGCACGTAACTTAATTGTGGGCATTTGCTGGCCTACTGTCATGACATCTCACGTGGTTTTTTTTAACAGAATTTTCCAGGCAGTGGGACTAACTGCAAGACTTTATCTCAAACTTATTTGGTTTCTCATTCTGCAGTGGGTCACCTTCATCAGCAGTGGAATCCAATCTAGGGCAAGAGGAGACCAAATACTAGTCAAGGTCCCATCAGTGTTTTCTCTCTCTCAGGGAGGGACACACCTCCCTTTCAGCAGCCAGGAACCACTACAAAAACACTGAGCCTTTTACTGTCATCTCCCAAAGGATGGAGGCTGAATGACAGGGTTGGAGAAACCAAGTGGTAAGGCAGCCCACCTCTTGTCATTCTGCTTTCACAAGTCCCAACTCCTCATCCCCAAGAGAGCTAGCTGAAGTTCCATCAATCCAGCTGCTTTCTGCCCTTAATGGTTGTGACTTTCCCTCCTTTAACTTGCTGAAAACGGTCAGAACCATCTGCCCACCAAACTGGCGAGGCTGTTTCTTGCCCAGAGAAGAGTTAGCAACAACCAGGGCAGCTTAGTAGATGAGTTCAAATATGACCACATAGTTAATAGAGTTAGCCTATAATTACCTCCCAGTTTCCCTTCATTATCTGATAATGAAGTGGGGACCATTTATTTATTGCCAAATTGATGATTTGGTCAAGATGTTAAGCTACTGATCCCCATGGATTTTCCCCAAATCTCACCAAATGACCCATGAGACTTCATCCTCCCCTCTGAGAAAACCATATCCTTCTCAGCTTCTTGATGGGTCTGTGATATTACCTTACTTGCAAGCTAACAAGTGAGCCTGCGACATGTTCAAGGATGTGGCAGCAGGCAAGAGACTCCTGGGTCATAGACAAAAGGATTTTAATTATAGTAGTTGCATTAGCTGGAGTCCCAGCATTTTCTTCCTCCATTTCCCACAGGGTGATACAAAGAGGGTTAGGTAAGACCTGTGCACACAATGGGTTATACTGGTTATGCTACAGAAGAGGAAGTTATTGAGCTTTGGAAGCCAAATCTTTTTATGACAGACAGTGAGCATGCTAGCCTCCACCCCTGGTGGGAGAAACTACTGCTGTCTTCTATGCAACTATATCTTTGAAATCCTTAGAAGATGTACAAGGTGAAGGAAGCTGGATGAGGAGGGTAAGAGGTATAAACTTCCAGTTGTAAGATTAAATAAGTACTGGGGATGTAATGCACAACACAATGACTACCTACAGTCACCACTGCTGTGTGGTGTGGTTCCAAGTTGCTCTAAGTTCATGAATTAAAAGAGTAAATATTGTTAGAAAATATATTTTCCCAAATGCATCTAGAGATGCAATACAATCCCAAAAATGATCCCTGTAAGCTTTTAAGTGTCAACTGCCAAAAAGATTTTAAAATTTACATGGAAAGGCAACAAACCTGAAAAGCAACCCAAAGCGATCTTGAAAAAAGAAGTAAATGGAAGACTCAGCCTTACTTCAAAATGTACTATAAAGCAACAGCTTTCAAACAGTGTGGTACTTACACAGGATCCACAAAGAGAATGAACCAGAAGACAGAGCAAACCCAGAAGTAGGTTCTCATTTACACAGTCGTATTGTCTATTGATTGATTCTTGGTGACAAAGGCTTCCAAAGCAATACATTTGGTTGAGTATTTTAAAAAATGGTGTTAGAATACTGGCTATCAGTATGCAAAAAAAGTGAACCACAACCCATATCACAAACTTTAAACATACTAATTAATTCAAGATGTATTATTGGTCTACTTATAAACACTAAAACTATGAAGCTTTTAGAGCAAAACACAGGCAGTCAACTTTGTTGCTTGGGATCAGGCAGTGATTCTTGAGATCACAAAAAGCAATAACCATGGGAGAAAGAAAACTGATAAACCAGGCTTCCTCAAAGAACAATGTTGAAAAATGTATAGATTGGGAGATAATATCCATAAAGAAATCTCCAATGACTGGTCCTTAAGGCTGATAAAGAATTACTGTAATTTAATGATGAAAAGGCCAAAATATAATTAAAAAGTCGGCAAAAGATTTGAGCATAAATTCCCAAAAGAAGATACATGAACAGATGGTGAACACATTAAAAAGCGATGGATATCACTGTGCATGAGGGAAAATAAATTAAAAATACAATGAGAAATCACTACACAGCCATTAGAATGGCTAAAAGGGAAAAACACCCATGATGGGCAACTGGAATATTCATATATTGTTGGTAGGATTTTAAACTGGTACAGCCATTTTGGTAAAAGGTCTGATGGTATTTTATAAAACTAAACAAATACCAACCCTATGACCCAGCAATTCCAATCCTAATTACTTGCCCAAAAAAGAATGAAACTATATGTCAACAAAAAGACTTGTACAAAACTATTTATAGCAGCTCTGTTCATGAAGGTCCCAAACCAGAAATAGCCCAAGTTTCCAACAAGTGATTGAACAAACTGTGGTATGGACACATACTACTACTCAGAAACAGAAAAAAATTGACTAAGGATACACACAAGAACATGGCTGAGTCTCCAAAACCTTATGCTGAATGAAAAAAATTCACTCAAAAGAATACTTACTGTATGATTCAATTTATAATGAAAATCTTGAACAAGCCAAAAAAAACCCTAATACTACTACTACTATTATTATTATTTTTATTAAGGTATCATTGATATACACTCTTACGAAGGTTTCACATGAGCAACATTGTGGTTACTACATTCATCCATATTATCAAGTCCCCCCCACACCCAATTACAGTCACTGTCCATAAGCATAGTAAGATGCTATAGAGTCACTAGTTGTCTTCTCTGTGCTGTACTGCCTTCCCCATATCCCCCCACTGCTACATTATGTGTGCTAATCATAATGCCCCTTTATCCCCTTATCCCTCCCTTCCCTCCCCCCCTCCCCAGTCCCTTTCCCTTTGGTAACTGTTAGTCCATTCTTGGGTTCTGTGAATCTGCTGCTGTTTTGTTCCTTCCGTTTTTGCTTTGTTCTTATACTCCACAGATAAGTGAAATCATTTGGTACCTATCTTTCTCCACCTGGTTTATTTCACTGAGCATAATACCCTCTAGCTCTATCCATGTTGTTGCAAATGGTAGGATTTGTTTTCTTCTTATGGCTGAATAATATTCCATTGTGTATATGTATCACATCTTCTTTATCCATTCATCTACTGATGGACACTAGATTGCTTCCGCATCTTGGCTGTTGTAAATAGTGCTGTGATAAACATAGGGGTGCCTATGTCTTTTTGAATCTGGGATCTTGTTTCCTAGGAGTGGAATTCCTGGGTCAAATGGTATTTCTATTTTGAGTTTTTTGAGGAACGTCCATACTGCTTTCCACAATGGTTGAACTAATTTATATTCCCACCAGCAGTGTAAGAGGGTTCTCCCCTTTCTCCGCATCCTTGCCAGCATATGTTGTTCCTTGTCTTTTGGATGTTGGCCATCCTCACTGGTGTGAGAAAAGCCTACTATTATACAAGGAAAACAAAAACAAAGGTTGGTAGGGAACTGACTGGGAAGGGGCATCAGTAAATATTCTGGGGTGGTAGCTTTCTAGCTGGTAACTTTTGGGGTATACAGGCATAAGCCTTTGTTAAGTTCAGCAAGTTTATAGTATTTAAGACCCGTGCATGGCATTGTTGGAAAATTTTACATCAAAAGAAAAAAGTTACAAAACAAAACATGGAATTCTAGGTAATGATATGCATGTTAAATGAAGTCTTTATGGGGAACTGTACTGACATCAGCTTTACTTTAAAAATGTGTCAACAAATAAGATGGATAGATGGGGACTGGGATGAACAGTATAATGTTCAAGGACAAATCTGTTTTGGGCATATGAATGTTTGCTGTAAAATTTGAGTTAGATGTATAAAAATTTTCATAATTAAGAAATACTCTTGATTTTAAAAACTCAGAAATAAAGGAATCTACAAACAACTAGGAAAGATTAAGTTAATATCAAACACTTTTTAACAAATTTTTTAATTAAAAAAATCAGATGAATTTTTTATAGTAGTTGCAATTAGAAAATGAAGAATTTTAAGTATCCATTTACAATATAATCAAAAACAAAATTATCAGGAATATAATAAAAATGTCTAAAATTTATACACTGAAAATGACAAAACATGGCTGAGAGAAATTAAAGAATACCTATATATTGACTATCATGTTTATAATTTGGCAGACTGAAAATTGTCAATTTTTCCCAAACTGATACACAGATGCCACACAATCCTAATTAAAAAAAAAATCCACAAAGCTTTTTGATAGATATTGACAAGTTAACTCTAAAATTTTATAAAGTTAATAATCTAGACTAGCCAAAACAATCTTGAAAGAGAAGCACAAAGTTGGAGGGCTTATGCTGCCTAAATTGAAGACTTACTACAATGGCTAAAGTTAAAACAATAGTAAAATGTAGCTGAGGATGCAGGACTACTGGACCTCTCATACATTGCTGGGGAGTGTGGAAAATGTCATCACTCTAGAAAATTGTTTGGCAGTTCCTTAAAGCATACACCTACCTTGGCATTTCTACCCCTGTGTTACCCAAGAGAAACAAGAACACAGGATCACAAAAGGACTTGTACAAGAATGTTCACAGCAGCTTTATCATAATAGCCAGAGAAAATGAATCACCCAGGTATTCATCAACAGGAAAGTAGACCAACAAAATGAATATATTCCTACCATGGTCTGATGCGCACAATAAAAAAGTACTACTACTGATTCATGCCAACAACATGATGAATCTAAAAACCTTCACACTGAGCAAATGAAACAAGACACAACACAGTACGTATTACATGATTCCACTTGTATGAGCTCCTAGAAAAAGCAAAATCAACCTGTGGTGAGAGCAATCAGAACACTGCTTGTGGCTGGGGCATGGGGATGGAGGTCAGAGTGTGAGAGGGGGAGGTTAGAGTGTGAGGAGGGGATGGAGGCAGGGGAATGGAGGTTAGAGTGTGAGGGGGGATGGGGGCACAAGGAAACTAATGTGATGAAAGTCTCTATAGCAAGATAGCAGCTACGCAGGTGTATGCATTTGTCAAGGTTCATCCAACTATACACTTCAGATGTATGCATTTATTGGACACAAGTCATCTCAATGAGCAAACTTAACAGAAAAGAACCCAGGCAACCCTTAGACTGGAATGAATCATGGAATAAAAGATGCTTCCAGCAGAAAACATCAAAAACAGCCGCTGGACTTTGAGAGACTGGTGTCATCCTCGTGGGCAGAGCTTCCTGCACAGCACACAACCCACCAGTTCCTACAGTGAAGGTGGAGGGTGAGCCTTGCCAAGTCTGATGCCTAAGCTGAGAGGGAGAGGTTTGAACAGAAAAACTGAAAAACATGTGACTATATATATAAAAAAGAATCACCATCAAATAAAACTAACAAGCTATGAAAAGTATTAAGAGACTATTTATTTTATTGAATAAAAAACCCTGTCAAATCAGTAAGGCTGACACTCTGACAGAGTAAGCGAAGAACTGTGAGTAAGCAATTGACAAAGAAAATAGAAACCACAGTAACACTGTGAGCAATGTTTAACCTCACCAAGGTGAGACACCATTTTCTCTCTGTAAGGCTTGTACTTTAACTGCTGAAAGTGTGTGAGCTGTATGAGTTTATGGAGGACAATTTAAAAATGAACATCAAAAGGGTTTAAGACAATCTTATCTATGATTGAGAATTTAGCTAAGTAATAAACTCAAGGAGCTAGCTGACCAATGCTTAAAGATGCTCAAGGCTCAAACAGAAGAGCACATGAGGTGAAATCTACACCCTCAGAAGATGCACCTACTCAGCTGTTTCAAACCAGGCTCTCAGAGCCTTGCTCACCCTAAGACACATAACCAAAGGCACACAGACTTTCAGTTTTGAATTCCTTCAATAATGACTGACAGAATTCTGTATTATTATACATTCAGCAATTTATTCTTGAAGCAGGGTGGTAGGATCAAGGTTTAGGAATTCCAACGGCCATGTTTTCCAAAATGTTAAATGGCAAATTAACTTCTAATTAAAAACAAAGAAGGCATAGAAAGGGATTAAAGATGGTGGCATGAGGTGAGACAGAGACCTCCTCCTAAAGCCTGAAAGAGCAACAGGAAAGAAGGCTGCACCAGACTGCATACATATGGAGAAAAGAGCAGACCTCATGGAACAGGGTAACGTACCAAAGCTGTGACCCAGCGGGAACCAAGCCCTTCCCTCACCCCAGCTAACCAGCGGGAGGAACAGAAACAGAGTAGAGAGGGAGTGGAGGCCTGTGACGGCTGAACACCTAGCCCTGCAGTTCTGTTCTGGTAGCATGAACCTACATTGCATGGTGCTCTGGTGATTAGTGGGGTTGGAAAACTAAGACAGGCAGAATACCTGGAGAGACGGAGATTCCAGCTGCTTGGGCGGTCTGAGAGACTTCCTAACAGTGAGAGGGCTGCTAAAGGGGCAAGGATTGCACAGAGCTTACTGCTGAGGAGAAAGGACAGGTGCACTCTGACCAGCAGGTTGGGAACTTAATCTTCATGTGCTCCATCCCCCTGGCTGGCTATGCAGCTCCAAGGCCCCCCACTGTAATATGCAGCCTACTGTGTCTTCCTCCAAGCTAGCAGATACCTGGCTCATAAACCGGCAGCCCCTGCCCTGGCGTCAGGCCAGCCAGAGGGAATCCCCACCTATGGCAGCTACCAAACACAAAGCATAGGGGCTTACACCTGTGTGTTCCACCCACTGGTTCTGGCAGTCAAGAGAGGCATTACAGCTGAGAAACAGGAAACAGCTCTTTCCTTCCCCCAGGCACCAGCACCACTCCCCTGTGACTCCCGACATGGCTCCAGGGGCTGAGCAGCTCCAGAGAATAGAGTTTCTGGGCACTAGAGGGTGCCACAAACAAATACGAAACACCAGAGGAACCTGGTTCAAAGCAAAATCTCAAAACCAGAGAAAGAACTGAATGAGACTAATTAATAAACCTTCCTGAAAGAGATTTCAAAATAAAAATCATAAACATGCTCATGGAGGTACAGAAAAAATATTCAAGAACTCAGGAATGAATTTAGGATGGAGATCCAATCATTGAAAAGGACAATGGAGGGTATTAAATGCAGATTAGATACGGTGGAGGAGACAATAAATAAAATAGAAACCAAGGAAGAAGAAAACAAAGAAGCTGACACACAGAGATAAAAAAGGATCTCTAGGAATGAAAGAAATACTGAGAGAACAGTGTGACCAATCCAAATGGAACAATATTCGCATTATAGGGGTACCAGAAGAAGAAGAGAGAGAAAAATGGAAAGAAATGTCTTTGAGGAGGTAACTGCTGCAAACTTCCCCAATTTGGGGAAGGAACTAGTCTCTCAGGCCATGGAGGTGCACAGATCTCCCAACACAAGGGACTCAAGGAAGACAACACCAAGACATATACTAATTAAGATGGCAAAGATCAAGGACAAGGACAGACTTTTAAAAGCAGCCAGAGAGAGAGAAATAAGATCCCATACAAAGGAAAGCCCATCAGGCTATCATCAGACTTCTCAGCAGAAACCTTACAGGCCAGAAGGGAGTGGCATGATATATTTAATACAATTAAACAGAAGGGCCTTGAACCAAGATCATTTAAATTTGAAGGAGGGATTAAACAATTTCCAGATAAGCAAAAGCTGAGAGAATTTAGCTACCACAAACTATCTCTACAGTGTATTTTGGAGGGAGTGCTAAAGATGGAAGTGTTCCTAAGGTTAAAGAGCTGTCATCAGAGGTAATAAAAAGGAATAGACAAAGAGTACAGAATATGATACCTAATATATAAAGAATGGAGGAGGAAAAAAAGGAGGAGGGAGAAAAGAACATTTAGATTGTGTTTGTAATAGCATACTAAGTGAGTTAAGTTAGACTCTTAGATAGTAAAGAAGGTAACCTTGAACCTATGGGAACCATAAATCTAAAGCCTTCAATGACAATAAGTACATACCTATCAATAATCACCTGAAATGTAAATGGTCTGAATGCACCAATCAAAAGACACAGAGTCACTAAATGGATAAAAAAAAACAAGACCCATCTATATGCTGCCTACAAGAGACTCACTTTAAACCCAAAGACATACACAGAATAAAAGTGAAGGGATGGAAAAAGACATTTCAGGCAACTAATAGGGAGAAAAAAGCAGGAGTTTGCAGTACTTGTATCAGACAAAGTAGACTTCAAAACAAAGAAAGTCACAAGAGACAAAGACAGACATTACATAACGATAAAGGGGTCAATCCAACAAGAAGGTACAACCATTATAAATATCTTTGCACTCAGCACAGGAGCACCTACATATGTGAAACAAATACTAACACAATTAAAAGGGGAAATAAAATGCAGTGCATTCACTCTAGGAGACTTAAACACTCCACTCACTCTGAAGGACAGATAAACCACACAGGAAATAAGCAAGGACACAGAGGCACTGAACAACACATTAGAACAGATGGACCTAACAGACATCTACAGAACTCTCCACCCAAAAGCACCAGGATACACATTCTTCTCAAGTGCACATGGAACATTTTCAAGAATACATCATATACTAGGCCAAAAAAGAGCCTCAGTAAATTCAAACAGATTGAAATTGTACCAACCAGATTCTCAGACCACAAGGGTATAAAACTAGAACTAAATTACATAAAGAAAATAAAAAAGCCTACAAACACATGGAGGCTTCACAACATGCTCCTAAATAACCAATGGATCAATTACCAAATAAAAACAGAGATAAACAATATATGGAGACAAATGACAACAATAATTCAACAACACAAAATCTGTGGGACAGAGCGAAGGCAGTGCTTAGAGGGAAGAATATTGCAATATAGGCCTACCTCAGGAAAGAACAATCCCATATGAGCAGTCTAAACTCACAACTAAAGAAACTAGAAAAAGAAGAACAAATAAGGCCCAAAGTCACTAGAAGGAGGGACATAATAAAGATTAGAGCAGAAATAAATAAAATTGAGAAGAATAAAACAATAGAAAGAATCAATGAAAGCAGGAGCTGGGTCTTCAAAAAAATAAGAAAATAGATAAACCCCTAGCCAGACTTATCAAAAAAAAGAGTCTACACACATAAACAGAATTAGAAACGAGAAAGAAAAAATCACTACAGACACCACAGAAATACAAAGAACTATTACAGAATACTATGAAAAACTATATGCTCACAAACTGGATAACCTAGAAGAAATGGACAACTTTCTAGAAAAACACAACCTTCCAAGGCTGACCCAGAAAGAAACAGAAAATCTGAACAGACCAATTACTAGCAATGAAATTGAATTGGTAATCAAAAAACTACCTAAGAACAAAACTGGACCAGATGGCTTCACCACTGAATTTTATTTAGTGAAGATCTAATACCCAACCTCCTTAAAAGTTTTCCAAAAAGTGCAAGAGGAAGGAATACTTTCAAACTCATTCTATGAGGCCAGCATCACCCTAATACTAAAACCAGGCAAAGACACCATAAAAAAATTACAAACCAATGTCCCTGGTAAACATAGATGCAAAAACACTCAACAAAATATTAGCAAACCGAATTAAAAATTACATCAAAAAGATCATCCATCATGATCAAGTAAGATTTATTCCAGGGATGCAAGCATGGTACAACATTAGAAAATACATCAACAAAAAGAAGGACAAAAACCACATGATCATCTCCATAGATGCTGAAAAGGCATTTGACAAAATACAACGTCCATTCATGACAAAAACTCAACAAAATGGGTACAGAGGGCACGTACCTCAACATAATAAAGGCCATATATGACAAACTCACAGCCAACATCATACTTAACAGCGAGAAGCTGAAAGCCTTTTCTTAAGATTGGGAAAAGACAAGGATGCCCACTCTCTCCACTTTTATTCAACATAGTTCTGGAGGTCCTACCATGGCAATCAGACAACACAAAGAAATGAAAGGCATCCAAATTGGTAAAGAAGAAGTCAAACTGTCACTTTTGCAGGTGACACGATATTGTACATAAAAAACACTAAAGAATCCACTCCAAAACTACTGGATCTAATATCTGAATTCAGCAACATTGCAGTATACAAAATTAATACACAGAAATCGGTTGCACTCCTATACTCTAATGATGAACTAACAGAAAGAGACATTAGGAAAACAATTCTATTCACAATTGTATCAAAAAGAATAAAATACCCAAGAATAAACCTAACCAAGGAAGTGAAAGACTTATACTGAAAACTACAAGACACTCATGAGAGAAATTAAAGAAGATACCAACAAATGGAAACACTTTCCTTGCTCATGGATAGGAAGAATTAATATTGTCAAAATGGCCATCTGCCTAAAGCAATCTACAGATTCAAGGGAATCCATATCAAAATACCAACAGCATTCTTCAATGAACTAGAGTAAATCATTCCAAAATTCATATGGAACCACAAAAGACCTCAAATAGCCAAAGCATTCCTGAGAAGGAAGAATAAAGCTGGGGGGATTATGCTCCCTGACTTCAAGCTCTACTACAAAGCCACAGTAATCAAGACAATTTGGTACTGGCACAGGAACAGAACCATAGACCAATGGAACAGACTAGAGAGCCCAGATAAAAACCCAAGCATATGTGGTCAATTAACATATGATAAAGGAGCCATGGACATACAATGTGGAATGGACAGCCTCTTCAACAACTGGTCTTGGCAAAACTGGACAGCTACATGCAAGAGAATGAAACTGGATTTCTGTCTATCCCCATACACAAAAGTAAACTTAAAATGGGTCAAAGACCTGAATATAAGTCATGAAACCATAAAACTCTTAGAAGATAACATAGGCAAAAATCTCCTGAATATAGACATGAGCAACTTTTTTCTGAATCCATTTCCTTGAGCACAGGAAACAAAAGCAATAATGAACACATGGAACTACATCAAACTTAAAAGCTTCTGGACAGCAAAGGACACCATCAACAGAACAAAAAGTCATCCTATGGTATGGAAGACTATATTTTTAAATGACATATCCAACAAGGGGTTAACATCCAAAATATATAAAGAACTCACATACCTCAACACCCAAAAAGCAAATAACCTAATTAAAAAATGGGCAGAGGAAATGAACAGCCAATTCTACAAAGAAGAAATTCAGATGGCCAACAGGCACATGAAAAGATGCTCCACATCACTAATTATCAGGGAAATGCAAATAAAAACCACAATGAGGTATCAACTCACACCAGTAAGGATGGCCACACCATCCAAAATACTAAGAACAACAAATGCTGGCAAGGATGCGGAGAAAGGGGAACCCTCCTACACTGCTTGTGGGAAGTAAGTTAATTAAACCATTGTGGAAAGCAATATGGAGGATCCTCAAAAAACTAAAAATAGAAATACCATTTGACCCGGGAATTCTACTCCTAGGAATTTCCCCAAAGAATATAATTTCTCATAATCAAAAAGACATATGCACCCATATGTTTATTGCAGCACTGTTTACAATAACTAAGATATGGAAGCAACCTAAGTGTCCATCAGTAGATGAATGGATAAAGAAGAGGTGGTACAAATACACAATGGAATACTATTCAGCCATAAGATAGAAACAAATTCTATAATTTGCAACAACATGGATGGAGCTGGAGGATATTATGCTCAGTGAAATAAGCCAGGCGGAGAAAGACAAGTACCAAATGACTTCTCTCATTTGTGGAGTATAACAACGAAGCAAAACTGAAGGAACAAAACGGCAACAGACTCACAGACTCCAAGAAGGAATTAGTGGTTACCAAAGGGGAGGGGTGGGGCAGAGTGGGTGGGGAGGGAGGGAAAAGGGGATTCATGGCTATTATGATTGGCACACATGGTGAGGGTGGAGAATCAGGGGGAAGACAGTATAGCACAGAAAGGCAAATAGTGGCATCTTACTACAGTGATAGGCAGTGACTGCAGTGGGGTATGGGGGTACACGATAACAGGGGTGAATGTAGAAACCACATTGTTTTTTTCATGTGTAACCTTCATAAGAGTGTATATTAATAATACCTTAATAAAATAAAAAAGGAGAAATGCTATAATTTACGTTATTAGCAAATGTGGACTTCCATCTGCCTCATGAAAACTGCACCCAACAGTACCATCATCATCCCCTTTATTCCTCCTAAGAACACCAGATACACAAGTGATGAAATACCTCTCAGTATATAGTATGTGGACACCATATATACTGTTATCCTCTCTCTCCCCAATAAGAAATGGAAAATTCTGTATGCATACAGACTAAATGAATCCCTTTTGCTGAATATCATAACATTTATCATATTTATCCATTTTTAAAAATCACTTTTACAAGTAAAAACAGATCGAAATTTTTAAAGAGTTAAGTCATTTAGGAATTTTATCATTAAGTCACATTTCTGGTGTTTTGTTCTGAATAAGAGTAGAATAGTATCTGGTACAAATGACATTATTCGCTTCTTGCACACTTAACAAACAAATAATAAACTGAATCAAATCTACATACATGTACTGTATAAACAAGGGTGAATCACAACTTCTCCTGCACAGCTGCTACAATGGAGAACATAAAAACATACCTCATAACAATTGTATTATTCTTCAGATACCTCAAAACAGAATAAAGCATTTGCTGTTTTTCACTGATAACATAAACCAAAAATGCTAAGTAGAGAGCCTGAGGAAATAATAAAGAAATTCCTGTTCTGAATCAGAATGCTCACCATTATGCTTTACTGTCTGGCTTTACTAAATGGACAGAGACAAAGATGAAACTGTTCGGGAACTGGAAATAGATTAACTAGGATTTCTGATATTGGATATTTTCTATGTAGTTTTATTTTCACAACAAAACAGCAAAGTTTAAAAACTGCAGTGCTATAGGCCAGCCTTCACTTATTTTCAATAATGAAAACCTTGCCAAAGTATTCACTTTTAAACCTAAGGGCTTCACAAAAAAAAAAGCCAAATTTTGATGCTGAGACATGCCAAAATTAAGGTAAACAAGTAAAAACACACCAGGCATATAGTAAGACTGCAGTAAAAGTAATATTTGTGACAGATTTCATTGATGCAGTTTGATGAAAATCTTTCTCATAAATTATAAGCTGACTCTTCCTTCATAAGGAAAACCTCCCAAGTCCTCTGCTAACAGAATGAATACCTCCACCAGAGGAATACGCATCTCTAGGATAAAATGCAGCAAAACTGTTCTACAGTCCATGAAAGACTATTAAACTACACATGAATACACTTGCACACACATACACAGACCAATGACAAAGTATTTAGAAACCAGAATAGAATTGCTTTGGCCAGAAACCCAAATCCCAACTCCTGCACAGAGATCCCAGGTGATGTTATGGGCGCAATCTTCCAACATCACAATGCAGGCTCCTGTAATACCAGTAAGGAATACTAGGGGCCAGTGCAGAAAGGTGATGGCAACTTTCATTTCTTCCACTAACATGGATTATAGTGACAGAGATATCAAGCAGTTTTTGTGAGAAAGTACTCCTTCACATTTCCTCCAAAGGCCATCTAGGAAAGACTGTTTAGGATGGAGGAAAAGAACAGTGTCAAATGTAATTTTTACACAAAACCCCAACAAGCTAGAGACTGCACAGAGAGTGGTAGTCAATATTTTCAGACTCTAAGTCTGACAGATCAGCTTTGAGATCTGCCAAATAAGAGGTTCTGACCTTGAGACCCTGACACTCTGGCTGAAGGATGGATTTTAAACCTAAACTACACAGATTCTAAAATTCAGTTCCACTAACCATAGTCAATCTAACCAATCCTACAAATATGTATGCAGTCCCTACAACACATCACTCTTTTGCTTTTGCTGAGGATACAAGAGGAAACAATAACAGTATTTCTCCGTTATCTTGGAAGTTATAGTCAAGTAAATCAGACAAATATATCTAATCAAATATATATAACTGTTAAGAAGAGACTACCACATGAAGAGAACAGAGTAATGAAATGGCAGAGGCTGCTCAGGAGGAGGCGAGCCATGGGGCTACCTAGAAGATTCAGCCAAAGAAGAGCTGATGCAAACCATGGAGGCAGGAGTGAGCAACAGCAAGAAGCAGGTAGGCTCAAGAGGAGTTAATGCAGAAGAATGGGGAAAAAAAAACTAGATCAGGAAGGATAAGTGCCTTGTAGCCACACAGTATTTGGGGTTTGCTCCCTGTAAGATGGAAACCATGGAAAGATTTTGGGCAGAAAAATGGTATCTGTTTTACATTTCAGAATTACAACTCCAGTTACGTTGTGAAATTAGGAAGAACAATTGGTAGGCTACTGCAATAATCCTATTAAGAGAAGTGTCACTTGACCTGAGTGGTATGTAGTAGAGATGGTGAGAAGCAGCTGGCTTTGGAATCTATTTTAAAGGAGTGGTGATAAGATTTCCTGATGGACTCAATGCAAGATACGAGAGAAAACAAAGAATGAAGGCTAACCAAAACATCTGGCCTGAGTAATTAGAAAGATGTAGTTGACATTTACTGGGATGTGAGAAGATACAAGAATTCACAGTTTTAAACATATTAGGAGGAGATGTAGAATAGGCCATTTGACTCACACATCTGTAATGCAAGCTAAAGATCGAAATTTGGAATTTGGAGATATTAAAAGTCATTAAATCCATGAGATCATGAAGGGAGTTTCATGTGGATAAAGGACTAGGACAGGAGAGTCCAACAGAGATTATAAAGGAATGACTGATATTGGAGGAGAACCAAAAAAGTGGAGTCTCAGAAGCCAAATGTTTTACAGGGGGGTCAATCAATCATGTCTAATAAACTTATTAGATAAAATTACACCTGGGAGAGTGGAACTTCTAGCTACAGAGCAAAGAACAGGTTCCAAATCCTTCCCACTGAAAAAAAAACTATAAAACTTGACAAAGTTGGTAAAAACAACCCTTTCAAGGCTCTGGAAATTCAACAAAGACAGCAACAGGTTGAGGAGCATATATTCATGAAAACCTGATGGTCTTTAGGTAAGAGGAGCAGAAGCTGGTGGCCTTGTTACCTGGGACTGCTCCTCATCACAGTTGTGACAACATGGTCTACAGGACTGGCCTTGAAAGCCTGAAGCTCTCCTAGCCAGAGGGTGAGGTCCTGGCTGTTGCAACTGATGGGATAGAGGAGCAGGCAGAAATTTAAAAGCGGATCCGGGAAAGGAGATAGTCATTGAGGAGTTTGATGAATATTCCACGTGCCCCATATACAGTGAATATTCAAGGAGGTTGGCACAGAGTAAAACCTGGAGCAGCCTTGAAAGCTGTCTAAATTCTGAATACACTCCCAACCTGCACACAATGCAAGGGGTGGAAGCTTTATGGGCTAGAGATGTTTGTCCACAATTTCTGACCAAAATTTTCTCTCACAAATAAACTATGCAGACACAGGAGGGAACCCTAGAAAGTCACACCAAAAATAAAGATAAAAACTGGGAAGCAAGGAGTTATCAGATAAATCAATAGCCAGATAATGTAGGGGTGACAATATTCCTTGGATTACATCCAGGCAAGTGACTTAAATACACACACACTCCAAAAACAAAACAGAAAAAGACTAAAATTCTGAAACAGACATAGAACACCAGGAAAGTATCAGTCATACTTAGGAATAAAAATGGTCAATGGAAACTGTCTCTCAGTTTGCCCATAATTTGGATTTAGCAGGAAAAAACTTCAAGTTCACTATTACAAGTACATTTTAAAAACTGATAAAACCATGTTTAAAGAACTAAAGAAAACATGATGACAACAACACAAATAGGAAACAACCAAGAAAGAACACTTTCAAAATAAAACAAAAATTCTAGAGTGAAAAATACAAGTATTGAAATGAAAAATTCATAGGCTCAATAGCAGATCTGAGATGGAAGAATAAAGAATCAGTGAACTTTTGAGATATTAACAGATTTTTCCAAACTGAAGAAGAGAGAGAAAAAATATTAGCAAAACAAAACAAAAGATAGATGGGGCAGAAAAGAAAGGTATTTTAAAAAGTAATGGCTGAAAAAATTTCAAATATTATGAAAAGCAATTATTTATAGACTCATTAAGTTCAAGAAAGCCCAATTAATATAAATACAAGGGGATCTTTAGTTAGAGAAATGATAATTAAGCCACTGGAGCTAAAGACAGAAAATCTTGAAGCCAGTAAGAAAACAAACCAGGAAAATATCAAGTTAACCCATATAGGGGAACAACAATACAATTAATGGTTGGTTTTTCATCAGAAACAATAGAAAGCAGAAAGAGGAATGACATTCTCAAAGCACCAAAAAGAAACCAAGTATTCGATATCCAGCTAAACTATCCTTCAAAAAATGAAGGCAAAATTAAGACATACCCAAATAAATGACACTGAGAAAAGACTGCCAGCAGAGTTGCTTGAGAAAAACACTAAAAGAAGTTCTACAGGTTAAAAGTTAGACTCCAGACAGTAACACAAAAAAACCAAAGAAGAAAGGAAGAGCACTGGAAACAGTAAATACATAGGTAAATATAAAAGACTAGTTGCATAGTGTCTCTTTTTTCTCTTAATTTCTTTAAATGAAAAAAGATTGTACAAAGCAAAAATTACAAGACTGTAAACACTTAACACCCAAGATATAACATAAATATGATGACAATATTACAAAAGGACTAGTAGAAAGTGGAATATATGGTGATACATTGGCTGGAATTAAGGTAGTATTAACCTGAAGTACACAGTGGTAAGTTAAAATGCATATTATAATCCTTAGGGCAATCACTAATATTCAAAAATACAGTTTAAAAATCACAGAAGTTAATATGGAACAAGAGAAAAAAAGTTTAACACAAAGAGAAGGAAAGATAAGAAAAACAATGAAGTAAACAGAAAATAACTGGCATATTTACCAACTAAATCCAACCATATCAATAAGTACATAAAATACAAAAGAACTAAACATTCCCAACAAAAAGCAGAGGTTGTCAGATTTTAAAAAGTAACTATATGCTACCTGCAAGAGAATCATTTTAGATTAAAAGATAAAAACAGGTCAAGAGTAACAGGACACAAGAAGATGTATCATGCCCACAGTAACCATATGAGAGTAATTATATTCATAACATACAACAGACTTTTAGCCAAGAAACAGTAGGCACAGGGAGTAACATTTCATAATGAGAAAAGGGTCAATATTTCGGGAAAATATAATAACTATGTATGCATTCAAGCAAAGTCTCAAATTATACAAAGCAAAAACTGACAAAAAAGGAGAAACAGCTAATTATATATTTACAGTTGGAGACTTCAATATCCTGCTATCAAGAACTGATAAAGTGAAACAGAAAATCAGCAATGATACAGAAAATGTGAACTCTTACCAACCACCTCTCCCTATCTGTCATTTACAGAACACTCGAAAACATTTATCACAAGGGACCATACAAAAAGTTTCAATAAATTTAAAAGGATGGAAGATATACAAAGAGCTTCTAACTAGACACATAACAGCCAAACTATTGAAAGTTAACAATGAAGAGAAAATCTTATATTCTGTGACCACAAGGAATTAAATTAGAAATCAATTTTGGAAAACTTCCAAAACTTGACATTAAACAACCACACTTCTGAAAATCAGGCAACGTGATGAAATGGAGAAACTCCTAGGAAAATATGATCAAAACTGACCCCAGAAGAAACAGAAAATCTATATAGATTTATAGATAATTAATAATTTAGTAATTTAAAGTTTTCCTACAAAGAAAAGCACAGGTTCAGACGGCTTCACTTATGAATTGTCTAAAATATTTAAACAAACTCATTCTATGAGACTAGTATTTTGCTGATAATAAAGCCAAACAACCCCATAGCAAAGCCAAAAACATAATTAAAACTACAAAATAAAATGAAACATACAATATTTTTCATAAACATAGATACAAAAATCCTAAACTAAATTCACCAACATATATATAGATTACATATCATTTCCAAATAAGATTTATCCTAAACACACAAGGTCAATTTCACTTCTGAAAATCAAGTAAGATAATACACCATATTAATGGAATATAGGACAAAAGCAACATGATCATTTCAAGGGTCACAGATAATGTAATTTGAGGAAACACAAATTTATGACCAAAATTCTCAACTAGAAAAAGAAGGGAACTTTCTCAACTTGGTAAGGAAATCTATAAAAACCCTACAGCTAATATCACACTTATTGTCAAAGGCTGAAGATAATCACCTAAATATCCTAAAAAGTATAAGCAAGATGGTTGGTGCTGTAAATACTGTTGGTGCCATTTAAATCTTTGAAAATTATATATTCAAATTGGTACTCTAATACAGGTACACAGCTGATTATCTGTTTATCATGTAAACCTTACTAAACTCATAAGTTCTAAGTATTTGTCTATAGTTTCTATGCTGACAACCATATCCATTCATAAGGAGAGCTGTTTCTTGCTTTCCAGGACTTACACCTTTTGCTGTTCCTAATCTTAAAAAGAATGCTTCCAACATTCCATTACTATTACATTTAGAGTAAGTTTGAGTAAATAACCTTTATTGCTAATTTCCTAAGAGTTTTTATCATGATATGTATTTTAATCACCTTTCTCATCTTTTACAAGTTCTGTCACATTTTATGTTTCTTCAAACAACTAATTTATCATAGTTTTCAAACTAACTTTCAAAGAACAAAGTTTTGGGCTTGTATCCTTGTTTTTGAGTTATTTTCTATTCTTATCATCCCCTTCTGACTTTATTCTGCCGTTTTTAAATTTATAACAGGCACTTAGCTCATTCCAGTATTTTTGATAAACGCCATTTCTAGATGTTCTCTCAATTCCATTATTATTTCTTAATTGACCCCTAAGTTATTTACAAAAAATTAGAAATTCAGCTTCTACTTTAAGCCAGTTATGATCAGAGAACACATTATGATAATTTGGTATTGTTGGTGCTTGCTGATTTGTGGCTTCGTGTGTGGAGAGCTTTTGAACATGTCTCTTCTTTTTTAAAAGAATGCATCTACTTTTTAAAGGTAAGGTTCTTTATGTTTACTCATAATAAGGTTCTTTATGTTTCTCATAAAAACCAACTCTAACTATGCAAATCTGCTATTGTAATTTCTCTCTGCTCAATCTCCTAGTAATTTATAGAGAAGTCATTTAACAATTCCCACTGATGATACATCTGAAATTAAATCAAGCTTTGTCTTACATATTTTGATGTTACCAATGTAAACAAGTTTAAACTTCCTTTAATTTCATGGAGAATTGTTCCTTTTGAAGAACATGTTTTGATATAATTAATTTTCTTCTCATTTTAACACTATGTGTTACAAAAACTTCAAAATGACCATGTTTCTCCCTATTTTGCCTTAAAATTATACATTACCCAATCTGACAACCTCTGACTTTTAACTGCCACATCCTTTATTTATTGTGATTACAAATATATTTGTATTTACATTTATTTTGACCATGTCATTTTATTTGCCTTTGGCTTTTCTATTTTTCTTTCCTATGATTTGTATTTCTTTTTTTAGTGGTTACCTGTAAGTTTTGACAGGCTTATCTGTTTTATTAAAATCTGAAGTTATTTCTTCCCCCCCAAATAAAAGGAGTAAAATTACTCCTATCACCTATCTTGCTTCTACAAATTTTAGTTGTACCTAATTTATTATGCTCAAATTTATCGACATTACTAATTACTATTTTATACAGCTAATGTGTTTTTACCACCTATTTCCAATTTCTTTACTTACCCATCACCTTTTATATTACAAGCCTTTCTAGGTTCAATTTCTTTTTGAAGAACACATTTTTATGAACCTTTCACTAAGAATCAACTAGTGGTAAACTTGCAGTAGTTTTTGTCTGAAAGTACCTGTTTCATTTCGTTTCTTGAATGATATTTTGCACTATAAAGTATTCTAGGCTGGCAGCTATTTTCTCAGCTCAGTCTTCAGATTTCAATAATTGCTGCCACGGACTGTAGTCAATGTCATTCTCAGTCCTACTTATTTATTTATTGAATGTAAATGATCTACAAAATAATTGTTTAAAGTATAAAATTATATACATTGTAAAATGCTCACCACCATTAAGTGTTACCATCTGTTACCATACAAAATTACTACAATTATTACTAATTATATTCCCTGTGTTGTACTTTTATCCCTGTGACTAATTTATTTTATAACTGGAGGGTGTACCTCTTTATCCTCTTCATCTGTTTTACCCATTCCCTTCACCCTACCTTCCTTATGGCAACCAGCAGTTTATTGTCCATATTTATGAGTCTATTTGTTTTGTTTCATTTTTTAGATTCCACATGTAAGTGAAACCATATGGTGTTTGTCTTTCTCTGATTTATTTCTCTTAGCATAATGCCCTCTAGGTCCATCTATGTTGTTGAAAATGGCAAGATTTTATTCTTTGTTGTGGCTGAGTAATATTTACACACACACACACACACCCCACATCTTCTTTATCCACTCATCTATTGATGGACACTCTGGTTGCTTCCATATCTTGCCTACTGTAAATAAGACTTTAATAAACATACAGGTGCATGTATCTTCTCAAATTAGTGTTTTTTTCTTTCTTTTGGAAAATTCCTAGAAATGGAATTACTGGATCATATGGTATTTCTATTTTTAGTTTTCTTGAGAAGCCTCCATATTATTTTCTATAAAGGCTGCACCAACTTACATTGTCACCAACAGTGAATGATGGGTTCCTTTTTTCCACATCCTCGCCAATACTTGTTATACCTTATCTTTTTGATACTAGCCATTCTGACTGGTGTGGTATCTCATTGTGGTTTTGATTTCCATTTCCCTGATAATTACTGATGTTGAGCATCTTCTTCATGTGTCTGTTGGCCATCTGTCTTCTTTTGAAAAATGTCTATTTAAGTCCTCTGACTTTTTATAATAAGATTATTTATTGGTGTTCAGTTATATCAGTTCTTTATATATTTTGGATATTAACTCATTGTCAGATATATCATTTGAAGATGTATTCACCAATTCAGCAGGTTGCCTTTTTACTTTGTTGATGCTTTCCTTTGCTGTACAGAGATTTTTAGTTTGATGTAGTTTATTTTTACTTGTTTCCCTTACCACGGCCAGAAAAAAATTACTAATGCCAATGTTCAAGAGTTTACTGCCTGTTTTCCTTTAGGAGTTTCATGGTTTCAGGTGTTACATTTAGGTCTTCAATCCATTTTGAGTTTACTTTGTGTATGATGTAAGAGAAAGGTCCAGTTTCATTCTTTTGCTCATAGCTGTTCAGTTTTCCCAATACCATTTACTAAAAGAGGCTGTCTTTTCTCCATTTATATCCTTGCCTTTGTTATAGATTATTTGACCATGTAAGTATGGGCTTCTTTCTGGGCTTTCAATTCTCTTCCATTGACCTATGTGTTTATTTTTGCACCAGTACCATAGTGTCTTGATTACTGTAGCTTTGTAGTATAGTTTGAAATCAGGAAAACTAGTACCTCCGGCTTTATTCTTTCTCAAGATTGATTAAGCTATTCATGGTCTTTTTTGATTCCATACAAATTTTAGGATTATTTGCTCTAGTTTTGTGAAAAACGCCATTAGTATTTTGACAGGGATTTCATTGAACCTGTTGAAGGTTCACTGAACCATTGAAGACTGCTTTGGGTGGTATGGCCATTTTGACAATATTAATTCTTCCAGTACAAGAACATGTAATATCTTTCCATTTATTTGCGTTGTCTTCACTGCGTTACATCAGTGTCTTAAAACTTTTAAATGTGCAGGTCTTTCACTTCATTAAATTTATTCCTATGTTTTTTATTCTTTGATTCAAATGTAATTAGGATTGTTTTCTTGATTTCTCTTTTGGCTTGCTCACTTTAGCATATGAAAACAACAGATTTCTGTGTATTGATTTTGTATCCTTCACCTTTACACTATTTATTTACTCTAATAGTGTTTGTTTGGTGGAGTCTTTAGCATTTTCTATATACAGTATCATGTCATATAATGACATGTCAAATAGTGACAATTTTACTTTTTTCTTACCAATTTGGATGCCTTTTTCTCATCTGACTCCTGTAGCTAGACTTCCAGTAATATGTTGAATAAAAGTGATAAATATGGGCATCTTTGTCATGTTCCTGATCTCAGAAGAGCTTTCAGCTTTTCACTGAGTATGTTAGCTGTGGGTTTGTCATATATGACCTTTATTATATTACAGTATGTTTCCTCTATAACCACTTTGTTGAGAGTTTTTATTAAGGATGGATGTTGAATTCTGTCCAGTGCTTTTTCTGTATGTACTGAGATGATCATATAGGTCTTGTCCTTCCTTTTATTAATGTGGTATATCACACTGATTAATTGTAGATATTGAACCATTCTTGCATCCCTAGAATAAATTTCACTCAGTCATAGTGAATGATCCTTTTAAGGTATTTTTTTAATTTGGTTTGCTAATATTTTGTTGAAGATTTCTACATCTATTCCATTAGGGAAATTGGTCTGTAATTTTCATATTTTTGTAATGTCTTTGGTTTTAGTATCTGGGTAATGGTGGCCTTGGAGACTGAATCTGGAGGCATTCCTTCCTCTTTAAATTTCTGGAATACTTTTAGAGGATTAGTATTAAGTCTTCAAATACTTAGTAGAAATCACCTGTGAAGCCACCTGTTCCTGTACTTTTTGTTTGTTGGGAGTTTTTTGATTACTGATTCAATTTTATTCAATACATAATAGGTCTGCTCAGATTTTCTACTTCTTCCTTGTCCAGTTTTGGAAGATTAAGATTGCATGTTCCCAGGAATATATCCCATTGCTTCTAGATTGTTCAATTTGTTTGTATGTAATTTTTCCTAGTAATGTCTCTCAGTCCTTTGTATTTGTGTTGTTGGTCATAACTTTTCATTTCTGATTTTGAGTCCTGTCTATTTCTTGAATCTAGGTAAAGTTTTACCAATTTTATCTTTTCAAAAAAAGAGCTTTTACTTTCATTGATCTTTTGTATTTTTTGTCTTTATTTCATATAATTCCTCTCTCATATTTATTATTTCCTTACCTCTACTAACTTTGGGCTTTGTTCATTCTTCTTTCTCTAGTTCCTTTAGGTCAAGGGTTAGAATGTTTAGTTGGGATTTTTCTTGTTTCCTGAGGTAGGCCCATATTAACTTTCCTCTTAAAACGGCTTTTGCTGCATCCAAAGATTTTTAAACTTTTGTGTTCCTATTTTCATTAGTCTCCGAGTATTATTTGATTTCCTTTTTCTTTCTTTACTGGCCCATTGGCTGTTTAGTAGCATGGTGTTTAGCTTACATGTGTTTGTTTGTTCTATTTTTTCTTGTAACTGATTTCCAATTTCATACCGTTGAGGTTGGAAAAGCTGTTTGATATGATCTTCATAAATTCACTGAGATTTATGGCCTAACATGATCTATTCTGGCAAATGTGCACTTGAAAAGATGTATATTGTTTTTTTTGGATGCAATGTTCTATATATACCTGTTAAATCCTGTCTAATGCATCACTCAAAGCCACTGTTTCCTTGCTGATTTTCTGGGTAATCCATCCATTGATTTAAGTGGGATGTTAAAGTCCCCTACTATTATTGTATTACTGTCAATATCTCCCTTTGTATCTGTAAATGTCTGCTTTATATATTTAGGTACTCTTTTGCTGGGTACATAGATATTTATAATTATTTTATCTTGTTGCTGGGTAAAACCCTTTATCATTATGTAATGTCCTTCTCTGTGTCTTGTTACAGTCTTTGTTTTAAAGTCTACTTTGATGTAAGTACTGTTACCCAGCTTTTTTTTTTATTTCTGTTTGCATGAAATATCTTTTTCTATCCCTTTAACTTTAGTCTGTGTGTGTATTTAGGTCTGAAGTCTCTTGTAGGCAGCATACAGATGGGTCAGTTACCCTGTGTCTTTTGAATGGAACATACATCCAATTACTAATCCTTTTAAGTAATTATTGATAGGTATGTACTTATTGCCATTTTGTCCATTGTTTTCTGGTTGTTTTTGCAGTTCTCTGATCTTCTTCATTTGCTCTCTTCTCTTGTGCATGATGAATTTCTTTAGTATTAAGATTAGATGTTTTTCTCTTCATTTTTTAACTATTACAGGTCTTTGGTTATGGTGAGTTATATATAACATCCTATGTATATAGCACTACATGCTGACAAGTGCTTTAGTTTGAACACATTCTATCAGCACTACATTTTTTACTTCCTGTCCTCCATGTTTTATGATGTTGTACTTTACATCTTCCTATTCTTTTTATTTCATATATCCCTTGACTAATTTTTTAGGCAGGACTGATTTTACTCCTTCTTTTAATCTTCATAGTAGATTTTAAGTGATTGGTCTACTACCCTATGTTGGCTTTTACTAGTGGAAATTTTCCCCGTTAACATTTTCATCTTTAGTTATGACTTTTTATACTTAAATCCTTTTAACATTTCTTATAGGGTTGGTTTAGTAGTGATGAACTCTTTTAACTTATGTTTACCTGTGAAGCTATTTATCTCTCCAACTCTGAATGATAACCTTGCAGGTAGAGTATTCTTGGCTGAAGGGTTTTCTCTCAGCACTCTGAATAATGCTACTCGATTCCCTTTCTGGCCTGTAGAGTTTCTGCCAAAAATCAGCTGACAGCTTTATGGGGGGGGGGGGGGAAGGGTTTCCCTTTTATGTGATTTGTTGCTTCTCTCTTGCTGCTTTTAAGATTCTTTGTCATTAGTCTCTGACATTTTAATTATTACATGTCTTGGTGTGGACCTCCTTGGCTTCATCTTGTTTGGGGGCTCTCTGTGTTTCCTGGACTTGGAGGTCTATTTCCTTCTCCAGAGTTAGGAAAGTTTTCCGCTATTATTTCTTCAAATAAGTTTTCCACCCTTTCTCTCTTCCCCTCTTAGTATTCCTGTAACACATATGTTAGGATGTTTGATATGTCCTAGAGCTCTGTTAACACATCCTCATTTCTTTTTATTCTTTTTTTCCTGCTGTTCTGCTTGAGTGCTTTCTATTACTCTGTCTTCTAGATTGCTGACGTGTTCTTCTGAGTTCTTTAATCTGCTGTTGATTCTCTTTACTGTATTTTTCATTTCATTTATTGTACTTTTCAACTCTACTGGGTCTCTATTATATTTCCTTTCTCGGTGTTTAAGTCCTCGCATTCATCCACTCTTTTGAAATCCAGTGAACATATTTATAACCATTACTTTGAACTGTTTATCAGGTAGATTGCTTCACTGTTTCATTTAGTTCTTTTCATGATGTTTTATCTTGTTCTTTCCTTTGGATCATATTCCTCTGTCTCAGCTTATTTGCCTTCCTGTGTTTGTTTCTATTAATTAGGTGAAAAAGCTATCCCTCCCAGTCTTGAAGGAGTGCCCTTGCGTAGGGACAACCCCTGGGTAAACTGTAGGTGCTTGACAGTTTTGACTTGCAGGCTGGAGGCCGGGTCGGCATGGGTCGGGACTGTCTGGTGAGTGTGCTGCAGTGTGTCCGAGGGGGTGCAATCAGGAGAAGTCTCGCTGACTGCTGCTGGGGCCGTACTGATGGAGCGCTCAGGGATAGAAGGGGTGCAGATGGTTGTAGTCCAAGTGTGTGCTAACGTAGCTGCAGGGAATGCCATTTATTCAATGGATATAATAATTATTTACTATGGGTTTTAAGTTTATATAGTGGAAGTAAAAATAATTAGGGTAAGTTGTCCCCAGGCAGAGCTGGTGTCTTGTTTATGCGCTTATGGCCTACTTTTTATAGACTTAATCCAAAATCAGAATAAACTCACCCCCGTCCCCCAAACAAGAACACAAACACTTAATATTTCTTTCAAAGTCAATAGGTACCAGGGGATCATATGTAATTATTTGGAAGGGGGACTTTTTACTTTCCACCCTATAGTGTTTTGTTTGTTTAACATGAGATATTAAGTAACAAATGCCAGGCACACACACAAACATGCTTGGTAACTCAGAGAGGTCTATCCAGCACTTAGATAGTTCTTTTTGCTTCTGGTTCCTACAGGTTCCCTTATTTTCCTGTTTAGTACCAGAACTAAAAATGGATAAGAATGCTTATTGTGATTTAATAGGGAATATACACTTTGTACTGGCTGCTTAATTTTAAGGAGACAGTCAAGATTAATGTACCTTGTAACCCAGGTGCTTGTTGAGTGGAGGAATAAAATTACTCAGGGACAAATAAGCACCAGGGAGCCACTGTGTACTGAGCACATTAAAAGAAACAGATCTAAAACAGCACAACACAAACTCAACGTAACAGTTTTTTTCAAGGGCACTAAGGAGCACACTTATCCTACAAGTCTCTTCCTACTACTAGAGAAAAGGTGGGTTATGATGCACTGGCCCTCTTGGTCCTCAAAAGAACCTGATGCAGGGAAGTAAAGCACAAACATGGCCAAGGCCTGGGCAAGAGCCGCAGCTCAGCTACACAGGTGACCACAAAAAACACGTATGGATGGGTGACACCAAACTTCAATAAGGAGTTCTGGGGGCACCTCCTTCTCAGCCACCAGCTTGGCCCTGAGACAACTATACCAGGCCAACCCCATTTGCAGCTTAGTGGCTTTCAGGCCTGGGTGAACACCTGACAGGATGCTAATCAAAGCATTACTGCATAAGCCATAAACTGATAGAACTAGAAAGACTATGTACATGCTTCTATAATGTTTTGCTGAGAGCATTACATTTTCCATGGACATTTATAAGTTTTAATTATTTTATATTTTTAGGCCCTCTGAATCAGAGAAGTAAGTAACTGCTCTTAATGAATTAACCCCTCTGTATTTATTTTAATTATCAATAACAAGACCCCAACTGGAAATGCATCCCATATGCTAACATCTCCGTGTTACACCATCATGAGGCATTATCATAGTAGTTGGGGGGATAGGGAGAAAGAGAGTACGGTTGGCAACGGTGGTGATAATCACACACATGTAATAAAACACTGAAGTTGTAGTTCCAAAGGAAAACAGGAAGTATAAACTTGTTATTAAGATTCTTGTCAATTGTATTGGTGTCTACAGAAGTCAAAATATTAGTCTAGCCCTGAACAGTCTTTCAGAATGTTATTTGGCTACCTGCAGTCAGCACGCAAGGTGCTGAGAGGAAAAGGCAGCAAGGAGACAGAAGTAGGGTGGCTGGCAAACAGTCACTGTTTTATTCAGCAAACACCTATTTTAAATTTTAAAAAGGTATCTGTAAATGGAGGCATCTAAACAAGTCTATCTCCTAAGTAAGGCAGAGTCCCTACAGTGCAAGTCTGCAGAACCAGCACTAATCAAAAAATCTAATTATCTAATAAAAATCCATAGTAAAAATGTCCTTTTATGTAACAGTCACAGAAAAGGTAGCCACCATCACATCAAGCTTTTCTTACACAGAGACTGAGTGTGGTAAAGGGGCAGGAAGAAAGCTCTGGAGACTAATACGAGCTCAGCCAGGAAACCATAGCAGGTACACTACCCACCACGTCCTTACCTATACAGCAAGGACAACTAGCCTGAGAGCTTGAGAAGGTTAAATGAAGTATATCCTACGTTAAACAACACACCCAGGGCATGGCAGACCTGCAATACATGGCAGCAAGTAATCCAAGGTGACTATTACCAGAAAAAAAACTACAAGTAGTTGTATCCAGCTCACAGAATTGAGCTCATGTGTGCAATAAAATTACTGTTTTTGTAATCCAAGCATAAGGATGGGTTTGTGCCACAGAATACACCTTCTAATGCCACTTCTGTTGTGTGACTCATAGAAACATTACAAAATAGGGATCACCAAGGAAAGCATAATAAGACACTCCCGGCCACCACACTAAACAAAAAATTTAACCATAACAACACTTAAAGAAATAACGTATCAGTACAAATGCACAAATGTACTCTAATACTATGCTGAAAGTACTCTAACAAAGGAATCACTTGTGAATAAGCCCAAAATGACCTAAGGACATAGCAGATAGTTGACATTTAACATACTATTAACATAGCAGGTAGTTAGCATTTACTGGGTGCCCATTACATATTCTCTCACTTCATTCTTACAAAACTGTATGGATTAAATCCTATCATCCCCTTTTTTCCAAAGGAGGAACTGAGGCAGTCCTAGTACGAACCTAAGCAAGTCTAATTCCAAAATCTACACTTGCCACTTTCAGACTGACGGCTTTAAATTTTAAATCTAAATAAACAATGAAGGAATTCCATCATACCTATATACTAAAAAAAAAAAAGGCCACAGAAAAACAAGCATGATATGTACACAGCTCCCAACAAAGGGAATTCCAGATGGGGTGGGCCAAGCCTGGCAGCCACCCCTCTGGGCTCTGTGTGGCCTCGGCAGGCTACTTAAAAGCACCACAGCTCCAGTGTGTCAGCGTGGCAGGGTAACAGCGGTGCCAGCCCTCAGAGGGTTGCTGTTAGGCGTGTGGGTGTAAAGCATTGGTGCCTGTCAACTACTGAGACTGAATTCATCCTAGTCATTATTACATATGCACTGGCCCTCTTGTACTTAGACTCTTAGACTCTTAGACTTTATGTGAGCTTCTCCATCCTTGGTGCAACTTACTTTACTGCTTAAATTTTCTACTGAAGTATGGTTTGTTTTTTTAATACAAAAATCAAAGCTATTTTTATTTTAGGGATGAATAAAAGTCTTACTTTGGACAAAAAGCATATATGGGGATAACAGGAAGTTATCCTAATTGAAGTTTTTGCATTAAAAATTCCGCACAACTTTGAAGGGCGTGGAACACAATGCAGGATATAAGGAGCTTTGTGCTAGTGCAATGCACTAGAGTAACTGAGAAGAGTCGATCTGTGATGCAGTCAGATCTTTAGATCAACTAGATACAAACCCACATCTTTAAATCATGCTTTAAATCATGTGTAGAGGTGGTCCTCTACACAGGCATGATGAAAAGTACGTATCAACAAAAGCTAACCAAAGTTTATGAGAGTTCAAGGGGAAGTAGCAAACATCAGATGCCCTTTGCAGTTAGAAGTAGGGCTTCGGATAAGCCTTAATCAAACAGGACTTTCTGAAAAGCAAATGACAAGAAAGAAAATTCTTGAATCCAATGACAGATATTACTGAAATAGATAGAAGAAATCAGTAAACAAGTGAGGCTGTGAGCCTAAGTCATCCCCCAGGATTTACCAATCAGGAGACCTTTAGAAGCATTCATACATACCAAACAGGCAACGCCAATTTTCTAAACATGCAACCCTACTTAAAGGGACTTCAGAGGCCAAAAAGCTGCCAAGAAGGACTAAAGTTTGCTAGAGTTACCAGAAGAAAGTGGACTCTGTTAAAAGTCCACTGAACCTCTTTTCCAATAATCTTTAGCTGGTTTAACCCCTAGAGTAATATTTGAAGTTTTTAAATTAAATAGCCTCATATATGCAACACTACTTTATACATATAAAGAAATTTCATGATAAATTTGGATACTTCTTAGATACCATTGGGAAGAAGGATGTTTCTTTTTGAGTATAAATTTTTTTTTCTTAATTATGGAGACAGATAGTCATGGTTGCACAGTATGTGAATGTACTTAATGTCATGAACTGTACTTAAGAATGGTTAAGATGGCAAATTTTGAATTATATATATTTTGCCATAGATTTTTCATTCCTCTTTCCTAATTGGAAAAGATCACATATTATTGCAATGAACCACGTATGACCACTGAGAGGTGGAGAGAAGAGGTGCTTGTCTCTTAAGTTCATTTTTCTCTCAATTGAGACTTTCTAGGTGGTTGAAAAAGACCTGCCAGGAATTTAACCCCACATTGACTACACAGGACAGCCTTGAACAAAAGTGTCATAACTACACTTGTCAGAAAGGGCTTTGGCATTCTCTTCCTAACTATAATGAGGAAATGTCTGAAAATTACAAATTAAAGATCCTAGTATCTTCTTGACTTTCCCATTCAAGTGTAAAAGGCATCTCAAAGTTTTACTGGCTCCTGAGTTCTTGATGCTTCCCCAACCCCTAACTGACCCCAGCGGCAGCCTTCCCTATCTGAGTTCCCAACTTGGTCATCAACTCTACTTACATTGGTACTATCCTCAGCTTTTACTCTCACACACAGATCTGGGTCTTTCCAGATAGGAGGACCATCTTCCTGGTCCATGTCACCCTCTGTCTCCCTGCTTCTGCCATTGACACCCTTTAGGTTACCCAGCTGAGGACTTCCAATGGTGCCCTTACTACTCCCCTAACACCATGGCACCCTCATACCATACCTTGCAACCAAGGGCCTTTGCACTTTTTGTAGCCTCTACCTATAAAGTCCTTTCCTCGAATATCTTATGGTTAACTTCCTCAATTCCTCCTGGTCTTTACCCAGAAGTCACTTTCTTAGTGAGGTTAGTACCCCAGCTCTGCTACCAAAATTCCAAACCATATCCCCCACTCCCACTCTATCTTTTCTTAGCATTTATCACAATCTGACATACTACATATTTTGTATCTTGTTTGCTGCCTACTTTTCTTCCAGAAGACAAGAATTTTTGCTTAGTTTGTTCACCCTGATGTGTGTTTCTAAACACAAAGCTTGCATGCTCACTGTGTATGTGAAATTCCTACAATCTCTATGGGTAATGTATTTCAGAGCCCAGGGCTTTTAATCTGCCAGAAATTAAATTGTAATTGTTTTCTTCTAACTGCCCAAGGTAAACATTTAACCAGGCCCAACCTGTCCTCTTAGCAACAAATGGGCAATGAGCATAAAAACTATGTCATAAAAGGAGACACTCCAACAGTAAGCTTGACCATGATAAAGTAAGGGTCTGAAACTTGGCAACTCTGCACACTCCCACTTACGACATTTTTCTAAGTGCCAGTGGAGACTCATCAGTGTGCCACAAATCAGTTCCAATGATGACCTTTTATAAAGCAAACTAGACAGACAGACTATATTGCATACAGTGGGGTTAATGTTCTCTGAAACGTTACATTTTGTATAGTTACATATGTGTGTAGTACATTGTAATTGTGGGTAAAATTGTAACATTTCAAGAGTATCTCGCCTGGCTTTAGTACATTTGCATATCCTCAGGGATGGAGAGAAGTTCATCTCCATGTCAGTGGGTAATTACCTGGGCAACCCAGGGTGTGTTTGAACCTTAGAGTTTAAGGGGAGGGGCTGGCTTGCTTGCTTCTTCCGGTACAGGGGAGAAAGAGACAGTGCTGGACTGCAGTTTGTAAGCAATAAACGGACTTTAACCTTTATTTCTCCCTTTGACTGATTTCAGTTTTTAGAGTTATTTTGCCCTGGGATTTCATCTCCCCGGACTTACAGTGATATAAAATGTATTTCTAACTATGGGCTACAGTCAAGAAAACTTTTGAGGAAAAGGGTCCATAAATAGCTTTCAGAAGGGTTTGTGACTTCCCTGGCCCTCCCAACAAGAGACAAAAAACTATGTGGAAAAATTCTGGGGCTGCAAGCGTGTAATTTAAGTGGAGAGTGTGTGGCTTTTTGGTAGATTCCAGAAGGGATCCATGGTTTAAATAGGTTAGAAACCTATAGGTTGAGATGGGAAAATAGTAAGAGAAAATAGTCAATTCTCTTTTACTGCACTTCAAAGGGCTCAATATTGGGCTTTCCCTGGAACTTTCTTGAGAATCCATTATGGATCAATTAGTTTATATAAATCATCCTTCAATCTATCTATATAATCAATCTAAAATCCTAGGCTTACTATTCATTGAGATAATTATTTTCTTTCATTTGATCCTAAACCAGCCTTAGACAAGAATCCTAGCATTTGGTAAATAAGCTCATATTTACCTATCTATGTATTTTATGATTGCAACCAGGTCTGACCAACCTCCAGCCTAAGCCCTGACTCTGTAAGAGGCTTGGCTGACGATTATCAGAGGCCTCATCAGACTTGCCCTTCCCTTCCCCTAGTTAGCTCTTAAGACAAGTGACCAAAAGAGAATAGGGCAAACCAGCACAGGGGTGCTTCACACACGTCTCTGCCACCTGCACCCTGAGTGGGTGCACATTTGTGGGGGAGACTGACAGCCTCCTGGAACTGAGTCTCCATAAATGCTACATAGGACAGGCTTTCACCTGTAAGTCTTGGAACCACTTTTCTACTCACAAAAGGCTATGAGACTGCCTGGCATTTTATCCCAGGCAGCTCAGCATCTCACCATGTGAGAAAACTAACCATATTAGAAGACTTAGCATCTTTACTTTCTCTTTATAAACACCTCTGAAATGAACACACATGGAGCTCCCAGTTGGTTAAGGGACCACGTCACTTCATCAACCAAACTGGATTCATTATGGGTGCACATTCCTTTGTACTGGGAAGAACTTTCAATTTAAAACTGAGATTTTCCCATTTCAACCTCCTGTTATCTGCTCCATGAAGCCAGGCCCAGTTCCTTGCCATCCATCACCAGAGCAGCATGGCAAGCACCGAACTGCGGGAGGCACTCGAATGGCGGCTCGGCAACCTGGCTCTCAGCATGGAGGCCATGAAGCACTCAGAGGTGCTAACAGTTGAAGAAATGATGCTTCACATTCAACATGTGAAGGGAGCACATAGTAAGAACTTATTCCCTAAAGACAAAATGAAAAAGGGCTATTGGGCGGTGACAGTTCTTCATGGTAGACTAATTTAAACAACCTTGCCAAGCAGTCAGGTGCTGGGGAGTGGAAATCTGTGGTTCACTGATCAAACAACAAGGCTAGACAAACTAGAAACTGGCCAAGGTCATGCATGCCATGCTCTTGGCACTCTCCTGTGATGGTGCAGATGTGAAATCTGTTCTGGATTTGGCTTGTTTGGAAGGTGGACATAAAAGATGTACTTTCATCCAATGACCAATGCTGCAACCGTGGGACTGAGCCCAGAAGACTTTCTCACATTTGTGAAGAAGACAGGACATGACCCCATAATATGAAATTTTGATGAAAACACCTAATTGGGCTAATGCTGAAAATACTTTTATTTGTGGAGGCTGTTTTTCTTATTTGTAATTGATGAAAAAAAAAGCACTAAAAATGGTAAAAATGTTTAGCACCTTGGTTTGCAGACTACCTGTCATTTTAGGAGGAATTTTTCATCCTAAGGGAGCTATTTTTAAAAAGATGTATTGAGGTACTTTCACCTCAGAGATTCTACTGCCCTGTCCCCATGACAATTACTCATTATAGGAATGCCTTCAATAATTAAGAATAAATTAATATCAAAACTAAGATAGTTAACTATCTAAGATTCATGATTTTACATCTTTAGGGTGTTTATTGTACTTGAAAAGAGTTAAGATGCAAAAGCTGTATACATAAAATTACACAGATAGGGGAAAAGCAAAAGAAATATAGCCATATATATTAAATTGTTGACACTGTTGACCTCTGGGGAATGAGAATTAAGGAATAAGAACACCCCATCAAGATAATTAAAACAAACATGGGTACAAAGGCAAAAACGTTCCAATATTGGGTATCATGTTTTTAAACCAGTGATTTTTTTTTCAGTGAAATATAAGGTAACTTCTTATAAAAGTATATCTTTAGTAAATTTTGATCTAGAAAAACTAAGGAAAATGTGATAATCATTACACTAATGAAATTACATTTAAAACAGCAGCAGAGGACTATCCACAGGAACACAGGCCATTAAGAAAGACTTGTTTAGTCTTTGTTCAGGTTAGAAATGTGAACATACTTAAACGAGTTTTTTTTGACCTGCAGGCTATATTAAATTCTACTCACCCCTTTCAATTTTGCTACCTGAAACATTCTAAGAACCCAGGATTATATATTATCAGTAGTCATATGGAAACTGGTTCAAATATACAGGAAAACTGACATTTTTTCAACTCACTGAAATTCAAACAGAGCCCCTCATTAGCTGAGGATGTGAAACAGACTAGAAGACTACAAACAGTTTAGATGTCTCAGGAAAATTTTCATGTTTTCCTCTAGTACAATCAAATAGGATATTCATTAGATAACCTTATTTTCCTAAATTTGATCACTCAAAATATAATTTCTATTTGGCAGAGATATGGACTTAATTTGTTACTAAGAGGCAAAATAAAAGTAAAAACTTGTCATTTCTTAATGTATATGATTAGAAACTACAAGTCTACCCATGGCAAAATTTTTATAAAATACAGGATGGATTTAAGAGAGATGGAATTAGTAAGAAATATTTTTGATAAATGATAACCTTATTCTGAGGTGCCATGTCAGTTTTTACCTACTGTGCACTTTATCTCTAAGAAAGAGAAAATTTTAGGTTGCTTTGCAAATAATATGAAGGTTTAATGAACAGAATAAAAGATATAACCTGACCTACCTGCCCTCCCCACCTTACAGTGAAAACAGGCCCAGAAAGACTGACATAAGGCTGGTTGCCAACTCTTACCAATCTGCATTCCAAAGTCTATAAATGAAAATGAGGTTGATTTGTACAACCTATTACTGTATTTAAACCTATTTTGGGATCAACAGTACTGATAGACTCTCCTTCTTCCAAAACCTCCAATACTCATCCCGAAATGATTAAGACAGAATCACCTCATCAAGATATGGATTATGTCTGAAAATAGGTTTTCTAGGGTGGGAAAGGTAAGAATGATATTTGGCTAAAATTATAATTTTTAAATGATTACCAACCACTTGTTATAAAAATCACTTTTTTAAAATCAGTTGACAAATGAATATTAAGCCAACTTCCTATTTTTAGGAGTAATAAAGACTAAAATGGAAAAAAAAGTTAAAACTGTGAGATCTGGTGAAGGAAATATGTAACTAAGTATCAAACTGTATAAAATATAAATAAGATGATGTGTACTGGGAATGCTGACATTTTAGGAAAAGTGGCTTAAAGAGGAAAAATGTCCTGAAGAAGATGAGCCTTGAGATGGCAATCACTTGAATTAACTGAGTCCAAGAGACAACTGCAGTGAGAATCAAAAATTAACCTGCTCAAAAGTATATCTTGGGTCTTATGTGCTGAGTTCTGGTGCTGGGGGTTCACAATGAACATCTTATGTGCTGGCTGGAAGAACTGGGCTACAGGGATGGGCAGGACACAGCTTTGCCCTCCAGCAGCTGCTGCACCAGGCCAGGTGCACATGGTAGGCTCCAACCTAGGGGACACTGGAAGAGGCACACTGGGAACAGGGATACATATGCTGCACTGAGAACTGAGAAAACACATTCCCAGGAGATGCTCACCTGTGCTGGGTTTTTACAAAAATAAAATTGGGAGAAGGATTCCAGGGAGAAACAAAAGATGCAAAGTAGAGGAGTGAGCATCAAATAGGTTCTGAGAACTTCAAGTTGCTCCGTGTTGTACTCGCAGGTGTGTGCATGGAGAGGCCTGGGCCTGGCTCAGAGCACAAATCTTGAAAAGCCAGGGTGCCATGCCAGAGGCTGGACTTTATCCTGTAAGCTATCTGCCTTTAAAAAAAAAAAGGGAAGAAAGAAAGAAAAATCTCTCTGGCAGGAATATGGGTACCACAAGGAAAAAGGAGGAGGGCAGAGAGAGCCAATGCAACAACCTAGACAGGCCTGAAGCAAGAAGGTAGTCAAGCTGATTCAAGAACTGATTCTGGGGACACTGCAGAGCTACCCCTGGTACCACGATGGAGTGGGGAATTTACCTGAGTGACCCTGACTGGGCCCTCTGGATTCAGATGCAAGCTCTGCCACTTAACAGCCAGCTCTGGAAAAGTCACAGTACCTTTACCTTCTCTGCGCTGTGGTGTGCTCATTTTACAGAGGAAAAGAAAAGGATGCCTCCTCAGAGCTGGTACAGAGTCTGGATGTGGCAGCACTTTTAAAGCATGAAGCAGTACCTGCCTCACGCACTGCTCACTAATGGTTATCTACAATATTACTGTCGCCAATTATATGAGGAAGTACAAGGTGAGCCTGGGCCACATTACTGGGCCAAAATGTGAGAAACAACTCAAAGATTAACGAGAGATTGTCAAAGGAACAAAAGAACCCGCACAAGAGCTCCCACTGGCTAAAAATTGGACAATCCAAACAAAAAGAATGACTGTCTCAGACTCACCAGGTAAATGTCAAAACCCACAATGATACACACAAAAATGTAAAACCCTCCCTTATAAATGAAGGTAACTTTTACACCAAATTTAAACTCTGAAAAAGAATTAAGCCCTGCCTTTCTAGGAAGAATGGTAGTCCACCCCAGTTGATAAGCAAAAGCTCTTTACAAATAATTTTACCTTCTAAATATAGAAAAGATGACAGAATTAGAAAATCATCATAGAGCAACACCCACTGAAGATTCAACAAGGCCCATCCACATGTTGAAACATTAATGGTAACAGGATTTCTGCTCAGTGCCAGGTTATTTGCGAAGAGCGGAGACAAAAGCACCCTTCATAAGGGAGATACCACCAGCCAAGCCATTATACCCAGCATCCACCAGTGGGACGCCTGCCATGGGGGCCTGGTGATGGGCAGCCAGCATTTAACCCAAACTCCCAATTGGCAGGAAGTGCAAGGGGTAGAAAAGTAACTTACAAAACATCATCAGGAAACAATCAGATAAATCCAGAATGTGAGGCTGTCAACAAGAAACTGGCCTGGTCACTTCAAAAACTCAACATAAAAAATAAGTAAGCAAAAGGTGACTGTTTTAGAAAAGGGTATAAAACAGCCCACTGTGTTCACTACTATCATCATCACTGCAGCTTACATCTAACCTCATTTCAATTGCTGGCGGGCAGTTTCCACACCCTCTGCCCTGGTACGAGATCATCTCCCGTATTTGACTGTTAGTCTTTCATGGTTAAATATGAAGAATGATGGTTACATGCGTCTACTGAAACAAGGCTGAGAAAACCTGAAAATATGCAGAGCCACACTGTTCAGCCTGTGAACACCAGTGACTGCCCAGAGCATCCATAAAGGCAATGGAGAGTTAAACAGGAGTGACTATATCCTGCTGGGTCCTTGGTGTAAAGGGTTGGGTATAAGCAAATGATCTCTGTGTTCCTACCTTCTCAAAGACCCCTTAACAAGAGACAACCCCTAGACTTTAGTTTCGTGTGACCACAGGACAGGATGAAGTGCCTTAAGTCTTGCCTGCCACAATGAAGACAATGCAAAGGCTCACTCCTGACCCACAGGGAGAACTAAGCCTGTCCAGGAGCACAATATGCCAACTTGCTCACACTTCTAAGAAAAACCTTCAGCTGTATCAGTAACAACAGCTAATAACAATTAATCACTTCACAGATCTACATGCCAGGCACTGGATTAAGTCTTTAACACAAATCACCTGATTTAAGTCCCACACTCCTTGCCTATCCATTCTACAGATGAGAAAACGAAAGTCACTAAGAAGTTGAAGGACTTGCCCAAGGCTACAAATTAGCAACAGAGCTCACACGTGGTGGTTCCAAATTACTTTCTAACAAATATGATGTCCTCTGGCTTTGAAAGTGAACAAGTCACCCTGTAAAAACTATGCCCACCCATCTAAGTAAGTGTTCTCATTTTCACTCACAGTTACTTCCCCAAAATGAAATGTCAGGATTTTATTTGAGTCAGTGAAGGGACAGTGCTTGCTGCCTAAAACCATTAAAGGCCGTTAAGATTAGATCACAAATCCTAGTCAGTCAGTCTTAACTAGCCACAGACCCTAGTAGTCAGTCTTAACCAGTCATTGCAACAATGCTTGATACCTATTATTTTGCCCTGATAATTAAGTTACTTGTTTTTTTAAATCAACAGGATTTTCTACTTGTTCAATTAAGAACTCTGTATTGCCTAATAATACTCATTTTTCCAAATAATATTTTAACTCCTGAAAATTTTACTATCCCAATTATTTGTAGCCCTCCTTCTCTACTCTCCCAAATGGAAAATCACTTACCTCACTTACCAGACAGCATTTCATTAGCTTAGTATATTCTAGTGTGTGGTTTCTAAACTCTGACTAACCACTTTCAATGATCAAATGACATATTTCCATTTCCTGATCTAAAATGTCATTACAAAATTTATTATATTCAATGTTCCCATTGAAAAACATAAATTTAGTGCTACAGAATTTTTATAAGAGCTCCATGAATACTTTTAAAATTGATACTTACAGGTCATAGAACTGAAATTTTAGTAAAATGTTATATCTAGCAATTGTGAGAAGTGCTAACACTACATCTTTTCAGCTGTACTCAACTAGAATGGAAGCAGAGACTTGTCTATTTAAGACCCAACTATATCCGTAGTGCCCAGCATATGGATGCTCAATAAATATCTGCTGAATAAATCACGATAATGGCACCTAGCTTGTAACATTATTGTGAAGATTCAATAAATTAATACAAAAAAAGCCCTCATTATATGCACTATTTATAAGGCCTTTTTACTAATATTCCTTTTGCCCACACAATTCTGTGAAGTAGTGTAGATAAAATGAAGGTTCCTGTGGCCAGGATTCTCACCTGGCCCTGGCTAACTAGCTCACTACACATGTGTGGGCAATACGTTGTTATTGACTCTCTATATAAAGAGCCCTGCCCAGTGCTTTGGATGCCACGGTGGCCCGGCTGCAAGGCTGCGGGAGAGCAGAGAGAGCAGAGCAGAGGCTGGAGTGGTGGCAGCACCGAGGACAGAGGCCCAGAAGCAGAGACTGACTTGCTGCATGCAGACTCGCTCGGAGTGAATGGGATTTTAGTGACTGACCTGCCACCATGGAAATAAAGTTGGGTATAACCCTTTCACCCCAAGAACGTTCTGTCATTTCTTTGGTCACATTGAATCCATAGTGAACTTGCCTGGGGCTGAAACCCACTGGCAAGACAAGTAGGTTGGACGTCTTTTTACCAATTTATTCGTGAGGTTCCTACAGTCACATAGCTGGAACTGGCCTCCCCTGACCCCCTCCCCCATCAGTCCTGTCCCCTGCATCTCCTCACCCACCAGGGCACGGTTTACTTCTTGCTCCTGTTGTCTCTACCTGTGCTTCATGAGGGCAGGGAGTTCATCAGCTTTGTTCCCTGCTGCACCCCTTGGGCTTTAAGTGTCTGGTCCATAGCAGGTGCCAAGTAAATAGGAGTTATATGACTGCTGAAACTGGGGACAGGGACTTTGTTCTGACATGACGAGTTTTAACACTTGGAGGAAATTTTACGTTAAAAATAAGTAAGCTTTACGCTGATGGACAGTGACTGTAATGGGGTTGGTGGGGGGGAACCTGATGAAGGGTTAGTTTAATAACCGTAATATTGCACATGTAATTGTAGATTAGTGATAATAAAATAAATTATATTAAAAAAATAAGTAAGCTAAATGGACAAAGTTCTTTGAACAGGTAAGTTTACATTTAAAAGCACAGAAGTAGAGCAGAGGAGAAAGATGGCCCAGGACTGCAGTTTGTGAGCAATAAACGGGTTTTAAACTTTAAAAAAAAAAATAAATAAATAAAAGCACAAAAGTTAAAAGGAAAATAAGAACACAATAAGAAATAAGAACACTTATCTCAAATAAATCATTAACATACCATGCAGAAAACACTTCAGATTAAGACTGCTATGAAAGACACACTACATAAATACCAAACTGTTCAGTATTGGTCTGACTTTCTATAGCTTCCCATTTATAAATGTTACCCTCAAAAAGTACTTGTCAGATAATCACTAATCTGTGCTTCCATAAAGACTCATTTTGCCAAAAACGAGTACTGTACATTTTAGTAATTAGCGTATCACTCCACAGTTTTAACCAGCTTCAATATCATTACAAAGCCCTTCACCCATAAAATGATGCTTTACACAACTGTTGAGTTTAAAAAACACTAATACTTTTAGCTAGGAGAATTTAAAGGAGAGATTATGGGTTAAACAAAAAGAGTTTTATATAGATGTCCCCCCAAAATCAGGATACTCTTAACACCAAAAAAGTCAGGACACTCTTAAATAATCATGTTTTCTAAGGTGAGCATGATTAAATCTAAACTTTGATCAATAAAAGTATTGACGCAAGGTAATGACAGCTAAGGCCTAATAAAGTACTATCTTTTTAATCTTTGCAGTTACACAAAGAAATGTTCAGGAAAATCAGTCAAATATTACTAACAAAATAAACAGTAAGTTTCAACTACCCTACACCTGGAATAAGCTGCCCGTGCCCAAGGGCCTTTACAGAACAGGCCAAACCACACTGGTGCCCTGAGGGGCTTCACACAGACACCTCAAGGCAGCTCCCTCAAACTGTTAACCATAGAATTGAGGCTTAATTCTCTCAACTAGCGCATCCTAAATTCAAATAAAGATTAAAACACATGATGATCGGGAAGCTATAAATAGCCAAACAACAAAAATTCTCCTGTGAAATTACTCTCCAGGAAGAATTCTTCTCCTGATCAAAATATTTGCCTTTTCATTGAACTGAATGAAAAAGTCAGGTCAGCGGCTCACAATGCCGATTCTTCCCTGCAGGGAAGACCTTCATTGTTATCATTTAAACAAGAAGCTGTGCATTGTTCTTACATGCTTATTCATTTATACATTTGTCAAAAGAGAACATTTTCAGAATTGTAGTAGTAGGCATAAATCTGGCTCTAGATACAAGCTACTGATTCCACATAGACTGGGAAAGGATATCATAGGTAATTCTACTGTAAAGTTTTCACAAAGCTCATTTTCTATAAAAATTTTCCACAGGAAAAAAATTATAGACTGAATAAAGAAAATAAGAACACTTAATAAGAAATAAGAAAACTTACTTAAAAGATTGCCCCCCAAAATTAGTAATACAGCACACAGCACTTAAGAAAAATCTCTGAAAAACAAAGAATCAATTTGCTGCACTCGAACTTTACCCTAAGTTTCATTAATTCATTAAACAAATATTGAGTGCCTACTATTTGTCAGATACTGTTCTAGACCCTGGGATCTCATACAATGGACCCTCCCCAGCCCAAATCCTAACTTACACAAGTTACTTTTTCCTGGAGAAAGCCTACAAAATTTTAAAGAACAATTATGGTTAAACTTTATTAAATGTCAATATTTAGAAGCAAAAGCATAAACAAATAACAGATTTCTAGTTTCAACATTGGTCATCAACGAGACTTCACCAAATCTTGAATCAAAGTATGAGACATGCCCCACTACCATGGGCTGTCAAAGAAGCCTTAGCAGACGGCTAGCCATCCTTACAGCAACCCTGACATGTTGAAAACACTTGAGAACTCCTGCTGACAGTTCCTGATTCTCTCCCCAGAGATCTGGAGGCTCCCACATCTTCCAGCCTTCACTATGAGCTCTATCGTGACTGTAGGAAGATACAGTTGCTCTTGTGTTTTAAAATTTACCTGTGGTTGTTAATGTTTAAGGGGGTGTTTTTCACCTACTCTCAAACCACAACTTTTAAAGTCTGAAAATAATTACACACTGGTTAATCTTGGAGAGAACTGAAGTTTTACAGGCAGAACTTGAACTATACAATGAGGTACACTATACAAATCCTACTTGATTCACTCTTCCAGTTCCAGACAAGAGGAACAATGGGAAGATCCTCACCTTGAATTTTATACCTATAATCATCTTTAAGCAGTTGTTACGTATTTCACATGTTAGGTTAAGAATAAGGAAGTGATTTAAGACCTAGACCCTGCTATCACAAGATGTTCAGTCTACATAAAAATGGTACAAAAAAGGAATAAATATAATTTCAATTCAAAGATGTACAGAACAGCCCTCTTGGCTGATGGGAGAATGTGGAAAAAAGACATTCAGGTCCACTTACAGTACACTGGGGAACTACAGCAGCTGGGTGATGTCAAATGTGGGACTGGGGGGGAAATGGCAGGCGATGAACCAGGATAAACAAAGGCCACAATTTCCCACATGCTAATGTTTCCCCAAGACTTAATCTCAATCTCTGGGACAGAAACCAGAAATTTGCAATGATCCTCATGCACTGATGAATCTGGTGCACACAATCACTGAAGGGCCATTAGTTTCATTCATGGGTAGTCAGTGCTGGTTTTAAGTCTGGAATAGATACAGTCAGACTTGGATCTCATCAACTTGCACAGCAGGGCAGTATAAAAGTAGTGTGTGGAATAAAAATGAGGAGAGTAACCTTAAGTGGATGTGAGAGTACTGCCAAACCTATTGGGAAGCTACTCTGCTGACCAAACTGGGAAAAGGAGAAGGAAGAACCATCCAAGTTACAGAAATGCTTAATTTTAAAAATTTAAATAGGACAACCATCTGTTCCGGTTTGCCTAAGACAGTCTTGGCTTACACCTGCTCTCTCAATGTGCAATCTAGTTTTGCATGGATCTTTTTTCATTTTTAATTATTATGGTTCACATCACAATAAAATAAGCCAAGTTTGGTTTAATATATCTCAATTTTGTATATCTAGTTTCTGCCACAATCTCATCTGGTAGTGTGCAAGACACATATGCCATTAACAGAGTTCTTGTTTTACCACGTGGTTAAATCTGAAAGTCAACCAGCAATACACGACATATTTTCCAGAACTTTTCCAGGCCCAAGGTTACTAACACTCCCTCCTGAAAGGATAACAAGGCACCATGACAAGGCACTCATTGATGGAACAAAGTATGCTAGTGTCAATTACTCTTATGCATGAAATACGTAAGAATGAGTTACATCCAGAAAGCAGTCTGACAGTTGCTATAATGATTTTGTCATTTATTGAATGGCATAAATCCAATTATTTGACTTTATTGTTTTGATTACTTTTATCTTGCAATAAACCATTTTACTAGCAATGAACTAAAAAACTAAAGGCAGACTTACTGAAAAGATTTAACAAATAGGTATTAAATTTCCATTTTTTAAGAAGGTTAACATGGGATGTCAAGCCTATCAGTGGACCTATGACAACAAGGAGACATCTGCTGAACATATGTTAGCACCCACTTTTAAAACTGTTTTTTAAGAAGAAAATGGCCAAAGAGAAACAATTAGCATGCAGCTACAGAAAAATTTACATTTACAAAATTACAGCATTTACATTTTCCTGAAATATGACTTTTCACTTAGATCAAACAAGTGTTCCAATTAATTGTGCTTGTTTTTTCCTTAAATTTTCTCCTACATATACAAAAGGTAACACAATAGCCATTAAATACTGGCTCCTCTAGATATGGAAGGACTTTATAAGCAGCTAGATAATTGCCAGTTCTCATACAGAAAATCAATCTCATTAGTGGTTCTATTTTTTTCATCCAATTCATTCAACAAAGGTCAATAAAGTATGAGCTGTAGGCCAAATCTGCAAGATAAAAATGGTGTTTACAGTTCTCAGAGGTTGGAAAACAGTTAAAAGAGAATAATTTGTGATATGTGAAAATTATATGAAATTTACATTTTAATGTACATAAAGTTTTGAGACACAGTCATCCTCCTTCATTTGCATATTGTCTGTAACTACATTCAGGCTACAGTGGCAGAACTGACCTCTGGGCCACAGAGTATAAATTATTTACTATCTAGTCCTTTATAGAGAAGATTTGTTGAATTCTGCCTTTAGAAGATTAAACATCTAAAATTATAAATACTGTAAAAGGTCAATGTAGAGTACTATTTTTTTGTGATTTTAACATGAATATATATTTTCATATATACAATGACAAATTTCTGAAAGGCTTTAAAAGAAATTTAAAAATATTTCAGTATGGCAATATGCATTCTGTTTTTGCTGCTCACTTGATAAGCCTTTAAGAAACTATCATAAAAATAATCCAAATATTGTAAATGGTTTAGACTTTTAAGTGATAAATTCTAAATTCTGGTTGCAGCACTGTATTCAAAATCAGCTGCTTATCTTTTGTCAAAACTTTCAACAAATGGAATTTTAAGTCAGCTTTTGAATCTTTTGGCAAACTATACTATAATTGAAATCAAAATTTGCAAAAAAGACAGTGAAATTAATCTCTATAAAAGTAACTGAAAAGATCAAATAGCCAGAGCTTTAAAAAAAAATAAGCTATTTTTTAAATTCAGAAAGTGTGTTTTCGAATATCTCAACACAAAGAACTGTTTTATACAGCTTTTTTTTATAATTTATTTTGGTATCATTAATCTACAATTACATGTGCACTATTATGGTTATTAAAATACCCCCTTCATCAAGTCCCCCCCACCAACCCCATTACAGTCACTGTCCATCAGTGTAGTGAGATGCTATAGAATCACTACTTGTCTTCTCTGAGTTGTACAGCCCTCCCCATGCCCCCCCAACATTACACCTGCTAATTGTAATACCCCTTTTTCCCCCTTGTCGCTCCCTTCCCACCCATCCTCCCCAGTCCCTTTCCCTTTGGTAACTATTAGTCCGTTCTTGGGTTCTGTGAGTCTGCTGCTGTTTTGTTCCTTCACTTTTTTTCTTTGTTCTTATGCTCCACATATGAGTGAAATCATTTGATACTTGTCTTTTTCAGCTTGGCTTATTTCACTGAGCATAATACCCTCTACCTCCATCCATGTTGCTGCAAATGGTAGGATTTGTTTTCTTCTTATGCCTGAACAATATTCCATTGTGTATATGTACCACCTCTTCTATATCCATCATCTACTGATGGACACTTAGGTTGCTTCCATTTCTTGGCTATTGTAAATAGTGCTGCGATAAACATAGGGGTGCATCTGTCTTTTTCAAACTGGGCTGCTGCATTCTTAGGGTAAATTCCTAGGAGTGGAATTCCTGGGTCAAATGGTATTTCTATTTTGAGTTTTTTGAGGAACCTCCATACTGCTTTCCACAATGGTTGAACTAATTTGCAGTCCCACCAGCAGTGTAGGAGGGTTCCCTTTTCTCCACATCCTCGCCAACATTTGTTGTTGTTTGTGTTTTGGATGTTGGCCATCCTCACTGGTGTGAGGTGATATCTCATTGTGGTTTTAATCTGCATTTCTCTGATGATTAGCGATGTGGAGCATCTTTTCATGTGCCTGTTGGCCATCTGAATTTCTTCTTTAGAGAAGTGTCTATTCATGTCCTCTGCCCATTTCTTAATTGGATTGTTTGCTTTTTGTTTGTTGAGGTGCGTGAGTTCTTTATATATTTTGGATGTCAACCCCTTGTCGGATACGTCATTTATGAATATATTCTCCCATACTGTAGGATGTCTTTTTGTTCTACTGATGGTGTCCTTTGCTGTACAGAAGTTTTCAGCTTGATATAGTCCCACTTGTTCATTTTTGCTTTTGTTTCCCTTGCCCGGGGAGATATGTTCATGAAGAAGTTGCTCATGTTTATGTCCAAGAGATTTTTGCCTAGGTTTTTTTCTAAGAGTTTTATGGTTTCATGACTTACATTCAGGTCTTTCATCCACCTTGAGTTTACCTTTGTGTATGGGGTTAGACAGTAGTCCACTTTCATTCTCTTACATGTAGTTGTCCAGTTTTTCCAACACCAGCTGCTGAAGAGGCTGTCATCTCCCCATTGTATATCCAAGGCTCCTTTATCAAATATTAATTGACTGTATATGTTTGGGTTAATGTTTGGATTTTCTATTCTATTCCACTGATCTGTGGGTCCGTTTTTGTGCCAATACCAAACTGTCTTGATTACTGCGGCTTTGTAGTAGAGCTTGAAGTCAGGGAGTGTAATTCCCCCTGTTTTATTCCTCCTTCTCAGGATTGCTTTGGCTCTTCGGGGTCTTTTGTGGTCCATATGAATTTTACAATTATTTGTTCCAGTTCATTGAAGAAAGCTGTTGGTAGTTTGATAGGGATTGCGTTGAATCTGTAGATTGCTTTAGGTAGTATAGCCATTTTGACAATATTTATTCTTCCTAGCCAAGAGCATGGGATGAATTTCCATTTGTTAGTGTCCTCTTTAATTTCTCTTAGGAGTGTCTTGTAGTTTTCAGAGTACAGGTCTTTCACGTCCTTCATTAGGTTTATTCCTAAGTATTTTATTCTTTCTGGTGCAATTGTGAATGGAATTGTTTTTCTGATTTCCCTTTCTGTTAGTTCATTGTTAGTGCATAGGAAAGCAACAGATTTCTGTGTGTTAATTTTGTATCCTGCAACTTCGCAGAATTCAGATATTAGTTCTAGTAGGTTTGGAGAGGAGTTTTTAGAGCCCTTGTTTTTAACTGGATAAATTTATATTCTGTACTAAGAAGGAATTAAATTGAAAGACTAAAAGTTCTGCAGCATCCAAATTAGCAAAACAGCCAAACACATCAAAAGTCAACTTACTGAACAATTTGTCTTGTGAAATTATTTGTTCAACAAAGGTATTCTGAATGTAGGTTAAAAAAGACAGATCTTGTGAAAATATGTGAGCTGAAATATTTCACATCTCAATTTTTTTCAATGACTGAAAATATTCTCCCTTTAGCACAAGTTGCTCTGAACTGAAATAATTTCAGTAAAAAAATTTATGGTTTATGAATATCAAAGTATCTCAAACTTGTTAACTAAAAAAGCAACTCTGAAGAAGTTTTCAGGCAATATTATGATAATTCTGTAAGTAAAAACAATGTTGGGGAAAAAATACTCTTCAGAGTAACAGTAACATGGTTCTTTAAATTTTTCAAAGTACATGACAATATACCATGAATAATTATTCGGATGATCAATTTAGTTACTTATTGCACAAAAGTTTACTGATTTAGGTTTCTGAAAATAGTTTCTTTGAATAGAACTATTTTACAGGTCTATCAATATAATAAATTTGGTCAAAATACAAGATTATATAATAATTTTTAGTCCTTTTCCTCTCAAGTCACTCCATTTGAATGATAAATTATATAGTTGCCCTAAGTATAAAACCCTGTGAGGAATGTGTGCAGAGTCAAATTGGTAAAATAAAACAAAGTCCATGCCACCAAGACTGGTTCATCTACCTTATCTGGACACTTATCCATGCCACAAGAGAATGTCAAGATATTGGGAATACAGAGGTGAACAAAGACACCAGGCAGATGTGTAAGCAAGCACAAAGACACACACAGCCCACATCCACCACTCTACTCCCAGCACACGCTAATGAGACAAACCCCACTTTGCCATCAAGCTTCCTTATCCCCAGTGTTCGCACTGCATCCTGGACAAGCTCTAAAACTCATACGGCCGGAAGAACACACTCTCCTTCTGCTGCTTCTCACCTTCTTCCCTGACTCAGCACTGGCATCTTCTCGGGTGACATCCCAAGCCTGTCTCCCAGTCACACTAAAGGCCAAACCTGCCTAAAACACACCAAGTGTAGTTCTTCGCTGCCTTCCTTGTATCGCCTAACATATGTGTAACTTATTGTTTCCCTATTGCATCGTGATGTTCATTAAAATAAGGTCTTAAATTCTGTTTCCCTCTACTGCTAACAGATCAAAAAAAATTTAATGAGAATTCCTTTAAAAGACTGCAAAGGATAAAGTGTTTACTGCAGAAAGAGAAGAGAGAAGATAGTAACAGCCATCCTCCATAGCAGGTGCATAGTAAGTGGTACCACTGGAAAAATGAAGCAGAACTCTTGAAGAAGATTGGAAAAAAAAAGTAAACCAACTGAAAATTTATCACACTAGTTTAAAGTCCCAACTCCTCTAGGAGGTTGGAAATCTGAAAGCACGTGTGTAAAATGAACCCACCTTTTGCTCCGCAGTACTCCTTTCTACTATACATAGCTATGGGTGGCATTTGTAGCTGACTTGGAAACATAAGCCTTATGAATATCACTGACTTAAAATTTCTGAGATCAAAAGCACCAATTAAAAAAGAAAAGTTTGAGAGCACAAACCTTTGACAAGTGCCTGCCAGTAATGTGGCTATTAAAATGTACATAACACAGTGGCCTGATCTATAGCATAGCTGGGGCTGATAAAGCAAAATTATTCATGCCATCCAAGGTCTCTATTTATGGTAGGGAAGTGTTTTCCAAAACATAATATATGTTCTGCTGGTGGTACACAAGATGACTTTTAGGTAACACAATGAACACTTAAATTTATTAACATTATGCTTATATCAATGTATACTAGAAAAACCACAGCTAGCACCAATTGCTTAACATTAAGTTTAAAGGAGTAGTGCGGTCCCAGCTTATGCAGACCCCCTGCATTGTAAGAATGGTGCTTATGCACTTGAATGTTTAAATTCTTGAGTAACCTTCCACCAAAACCATTCCAAAGTATAGACAAGCTTGAGAAAATGGTGGAGTAAGCAGCTCCAACTTCTCACTACCCCAACCGAAGCATCAAAAAAAAAAACAAGCAGGAACTGTTAGAACCAACTGTCTGAACTTTGTAAAGACATCAAAGGTTTACAGAAAATAAGTGAACAATGAATAATGAAAAAGTAACTTTAAAACACTAGGAAAGCTGTGTGGTATTTTTACTTATTCTTGCCTCATGCTCTCCCCAGTGTGATAGCAGTCTTAACAAAGGCAGCCTGCTTCCCAATGTGGGTCCTTGGTTCCTAGATCTACAGGGAGCAGAGCAGACTTTATTTCCAAATTATCATGTAGTTGTGTTCTAATCTGGTGGGGAAGGCTACATAAAGAACTAACACAATATGCCTGAACACAGGCCTGAAGGGAGGTGGGAATCACTCAAAAACATTGCAAGGTAAACTAACAGCCCACAGACACACGGCACAAAAGATTTTGGCAGTGACACACAGTAGACTACATGAAGTGAAAAGAAAAGCTTGGTAAAAGAAATCAGAATATTCAAATGCACTGTAAGAGGGGAGATAGATGCACATGCCCAAGTCAGGACACCTGTTCAGAAAAGACCCTTAGCTTTCAATTCATTACAAGCCTGTCTAAGGGTGAAGGAGTATCCAGTCAGAAAGCCAATATGCAAAGCTAGGAGTGGCAGTGTTGTCTTTGTTTGGTCAGTATCTGCAAAATCTGTCAAAACACTTGTTGAACACAAGCTAAGGAACAGACTTCACCTACTATACAAAACAAGGAATACGGTCTTTGGAAAAATAAGATTCCTATAGCCGTCAACAATCAAAAGAATCCACCACAACATGAGAAAGGGGGAAAATCTTATGTTCTGAGTTACCACACTGTAGTATTCAAATACCCAGTTTTCAACAACAAATCACAAGGCATACAAAAAACAAGAAAGTACTCCATGCAAAGAAAAAAAATAACTCACAGAAACCAGCAAGGAGGAAGCCCAGACATCAGATTACCAGTCAATAGCATTTTTTAACGGACTTAAATATGCTCAAAAAGCTAAAGGGAAATGTAGAAAACTAAAAGAAACCAGGAAAATAATTTTAAAACAAAATATAGAAAAAAATTATAAAAGTAACTGGATAAATATTCTGGAGCTAAAAAGTATGATCACTAAAATGAAAACTTCAACAGGGGTTCAGAAGCAAATGTGAAAAAGTAGGAAAGTGAATTCATGAATTTCAGACTAGGACAATTAAAATTACTAAGTCTGAGAAGCAGAAAGTAAAGATGAGGAAAACTGAACAGAGCATCAAGAACTAATGGGACACCACTAATGGATGAACAAACAAATTATGGAGTCCCAGAAGGAGAAAGGGATAGAAAGAGTATCTGAAGAAGTAAGGTCCCAAAACCTTTCCATATTTGAGGAAAGACATCAATCTACAACTCGAATAAGGTCAACAAACTCCAAGCAGGATAAACTCAGAGACTCCCTCCAAGGTACATTATAATTAAACTAATGGAAGTGAAAGACGGAATCCTGAAAAGAGGAAGAGAGGTGACTAGCTATGTACAAGAGATCCTCAATAAGACTAGACTAGTGGCTGATTTCTCATCTAAAATCACGAAGGCTAGAAGACAGTGGGAGAACATATTTAAGTACTCAAAAAAATGTTATAACTGAGAATTTTGTATCTGATAAACTGACCTCCAAATTGAAGAAAAAGATATCCACAGATAAATAAACTCAGAGGGAGTTCATTACAACTCAACTTTCCCTAAAGAAATGCTAGAGTCCTTCAGAATCTAATTAAAGCATGATAGACAATAACTGAAAGCTGAAAAATAAATAAAGCTCTCAAATAACGGTAAATATATAAGCTGGTACTACTGAATTCTGGAGTTTTAAATCCACTTTTTACCTCATACATGATTCAAAAAATAAATGTATAAAAAAATTATGTCTGTATTTTTAGGCACCTTATGAATAAGGATGTAATTCATGACAACATAAAGGAGGCTGATGGAACTGTATAGAAGCAGACATTTGTATGCTATTTAAGGCTAAGTCAGTAACAAATCAAGCTACACTGATATAGACTTAGAATGTTAAATGTAAATGTCATGATAAAAACAAAGAAAATATATAAAAAATATAATACTCCAAAAGGAATGAGATGCATATCAAAATTGTTTACTATCAAAAAAAAGAAAAGATAAATCAACTTATCACATAAAACAGTAATCAAGGAAATGAGGACAAAAGCAGAACAAGACATACAGAGAACATCAATATGGAAAAATTAAGTCCCTGCTCAGTACTTATTTTAGCGTAAATTACACTTTCTTATCAAAAGGTAAATATTGGCAGTATGAGTATAAAAACATAGCCAACTATATCAACTATATCTTATATACAAGAGTCTCACTTTAGATCCAAAAAGGCACTAGAAGGTTGGAAGTGAAAAGATGGAAAAAAGATACTGCATGCAAATAGTAACCAAGAGAGCTGAGATGCTATAAATAACAGATAAACTAAATTTTAAGTAAACAACCATTCACAAGAGACAAAGAACACTAGTAAAAAGGACAATTCATGAAGAAGCTATAACAACATATATGCACTAAACAAGAGGGTGCCAAAATACATGAAACACAGAGCAACAGAATTGAAGGAAAAACAGACAATTCTTCTACAGTTGGAGACTTCAATAAAGAAAGACATCGAATTAAAAGATTAGTAAGGAAACAAAGGACTTGAACAACACCATAAACCAACCAGACCAAACAGACATATATAGAACACTCACCCTAACTGCAGCAAAATACCATCTTCTCAAGTGCACATGGAACATTCTCCAGGACAGATCATATATTTAGGACTCCACACAAGTTTCATATTTTAAAATATCTAAATCATACAAGTATGGAATGAAGCTAGAAATCAAGAGCAAAAGGTGAACTCGGCAATTCATAAATACATGGAAATTAACACCTTCTTAACTAATAGGTAAAAAAAATCACAAGAGAAATCAGAAGATACTTGGGAGATTAACAAAAACAAAATTACATAAAAGAATCCATTAGATTCAGTGAAGGCAGTGCTCAGATGGAAAGTTACAGCTCTAAAAGCCTACATTAAAAAAGAAGAAAACTCTCAAATCAATAACCTAATTCTGTATCTTGAGAAACTGAAGGAAAAACACTGAACAAAACCCAATGGCAGCTTAAGAATGGAAACGAGATTAGAAGAGAGATAAAGAAAATGAAGAATAAACAGAGAAAAACCAATGAAACCAAGAGTTTGTTCTTTAAAAATAATCAATAAAATAGACAAATCTTTAGCTAGACTGATGTAGAAAAAAAGATGCACATAATTAAAATCAGAAATTGAAGTGGGTACATTACTACCAGTCTTACAGAAATGTAAAGTAATTTAAGTTAATGTTTATGAACAACTGTATACCAACAATTATAACCTGGATGAAACAAATTCCGAGAAATACAAATTACCAAATTATTCAAGGAAGGAGAAACAGAGTATCTCAAAAGACCAACAAGGGATTGAATCAGTTATCAAAACCTCCCAACAAAGAAAAGAAGACTGGGTAGCTTCATTGGTGAATTCTACCAAACATTAAAAGGAGAATTAGCACCAAACTTTCTCAAGTTTGTCCCCAAAATAGAAGAGGGAATATTTCCTAACTCATTCTATGAGGCTTGCATTACCAAAAGTCAGATAAAGATGTCACAGGAAAATAAAATATCTCTTATGAATATAAGTGCAAAAATCCTCAACAAAATACAGAAGTTTCTCAATATTCACAGGAGTTATGTTTTGTAAAGTTGCCACAAATACTGAATTAATGAATGCTGAATCATTGTTCCTACAGTAAGTAAACGTACACACACACACACACACACACACACACACACACACACACACCTCACATAGATTATCTTAAATCCTAAAAACATTTATTCTGATAGACTATTTTCATTTTACAAAGGAGAAAATGAGGTTCAGAAGTGTTAAGTGACTTGCCTGAAACCACCCCACCAACAAGTACCAGAGCTGTGATCCAAATTCCATCATCTGGCCCCAAAGCCAGAGCTTTCTGCACAACAGTGCACTGCCACCACTGTTTCCATCCTCTGGTCATCTGTGTGACAGCTGAAGTAAGAGATGAATGTCTCTTGGTCAAATTCAGTTGGGAAAGTTCATGTCAGGTGACTCAATTTTTCACTACTCTAGGCATGTCCATGAAAGACCATGAAAGTGCCACAAAATTCATTTGGGGATTATAAATAAATTTTATTAGTATGTAGAATTCACAAATATGGAATCCACATATGAGGACTGACTGCACTAGCAAACGGAATCCAACAGCATATAAAGGGATTATGTACCATGACCAACTGTGATTTATCCCAGAAATACAAAGGTAGTTCAACTTAAGAAAATCAATGTAATACATCACACTAATAGAACAAAGAAAAAATACGCAATAATCTCAATCAATACAGAAAAATCACTGAAACAATCTAACACCCTTTCATGATAAAAACATTCAACTAACTATGAATAGAAGGGTACTTTCTCAACATGATGAAAGGCATTTGTGAAAAACTCACAGCTAACATCATACTGAAAGGTGAAAGACTGAAAATTTCAGGAATAAGACACAAATGCCCCACTTTCACCACTGCTATTCCACATTTTACTGAAAGTTCTTGCCAGAGCAAATCCAAATTGTACAGGAATTAGTAAAAGCTATCATTATTTAAAGATGATGGGATCTTGTGTATAGAAAATACATATAAAGAATTCACAAGAAAAGCCACTAGAGCTAATTAACGAATTCAGCAAAGTTGCAGAACACAAGACAAAAATCAGTGCATTTCTATATGCCAGCAATGGATACTAACCAAAGTAATCTACAGACACGGTACAATCTTTTACCAAAATTCCAATGACATTTTCTGCAGAAATGGAAAACCTGATCCTCAAATTCATATGGAATTACAAGGGGAACCAGAGTGCTACAACAATTTTGAAGAAGAATGAAGTTTTAGAAGGCTCATGCTACCCAGTGTCAAAACTAAATGCAATGCTATCATAATCAAAGTGTGGTACTGGCATAAGTGTAAACACACATACCAACAGAATAGAATTGAGACTGTATAAATACACTATACACCTATGGCCAATTGATTTTTGACCAGGGTGCACATGCCCAAATTAACATACAAATGTATGTTAATGTTCACTGCAGTTATTAGTCATAATAGCGAGGACATTTAAACAATCCACATGTCCACCAACAGGTGAATGGATAAATAAAATATGTGTACACTTACAGGGCCATAAAAAGGAATGTGGGTCTTACACATAGTACAATATGGATAAACCTTGGAAACAGTACGTTAAAAGTAATAGAAGGCAGACACACAAAGACAAATGTTACATGATTCTACTTATGTAAAATATCCAAAATAGGCAAAATCATTGAGACAAAAAAGTAGAAGAGAATTCTCTATTATATGTATATATTATAGAGAATGAAGAGTTATTTTACTTACTGGTAACAGAGTTTCTGCTTGGGATGATGAAAAGTTTTGGAAATAATAGTGATGGCTGTACAACACTAAATTAATGCCACTGAATTGTACACACAAAGTGGAAAACTCTGTGTGTTATAATGGCAAACTCTGTTATACATATGTTTTTATGATAATAAAGGAAAAAATACAAATAGATTGGATACTATATGTCAAAGGCCAATCAAGATTCCTGAACATTGAATCTCCACGTGTATTATGCAATCCTACCAGTGATGCCCAAGAGTTATTCCTGTAAGTTGGCAGTATTTTGTTATATAAAAAATACAAATAGATTGGATACTATATGTCAAAGGCCAATCAAGATTCCTGAACACTGAATCTCCACATGTATCATGCAATCCTACCAGTGATGCCCAAGAGTTATTCCTGTAAGTTGGCAGTATTTTGTTATATGTACTATGTCCAAGTATATATAATTGGGACATTGAATTGGGACTATATTTGTTCTTTCTGTTAAATTTTTCACAAATAAGATTAAGTGATTAAAAAGTCTTAAAAGTAAAGGTCATCATGGAAATATGAATACTAACGGGAACTACAGAGAAGAAAACACACTTATTAAGGAAAGATGATGAATCCTCTCTTTCTTACAGAGACTTCAAATGCCATTTAATCCTGAAACTCCAAAGCTTTATAGTGTAAACTGAACACTTTCTGCAAAGATATGGGCTCCTTTAAGCCATTTGAACTTACCCTTATAAGGCAGTATTCTACATGTAAGATGAAAGGAATTCCCTTTTGAACACAAAAGTGGAGCTGTGGAGCTACAAATTGGTAAAAGTATATGGGGGTCTCTGTTACCTGCATAATCTAGAGATGAATTAACACAAAAGTGGAGCTGTGGAGCTACAAATTGGTAAAAGTATATGGGGGTCTCTGTTACCTGCATAATCTAGAGATGAATTAACTTGAAAGCCTCACTAAAAATATTTAGCACATTATTTAGAGGACTTAAAAGACATGAAACAAATGTTTCATTTTCCTACCAGATGGCAGCAATGAATGTCTAAGGGACCTCCTTCCACTGATGCATATTTTGTGTGGAATGGCTTCTGGTGGCTCCTTGAAACTAGTCACTTTCATCACTATATTAGAATTCTTGGTGTTTAACCCTATCAAAGGAAATGGTTAGTTTCTTTTGCATATCCAATTGTGTATGTGTAACTGCCTCTCAGTCGGGTTAAAATAAAATTATGAAACTACTAATTAGTCAATCAGTATTACTGACATAGAACCTCAGTCATGCCTTCATTAAGAAGCAGCGAGTAGATTAAAGATGGAGGAGTGGGAGGAGAGACAGAGGCTTCCTCCTAAAACTGCATATAATACGAAAATATAACTAATACAACTACTCTTGAAAGAGCAACAGGAAAGAGAACTGCACCAAACTGCATACAACAGGAGACAAGAGCAGACCTCACAGAACAGGGTAACGTACTAAAGCTGTAGCCCAGCAGGATCCAAGCGCTTCCCCCACCCCAGCTCACCAGTGGAAGGAAGAGAAACAAAGCAGGGAGGGATTGGAGAACTGGGACTGCTGAATACCTAACTCCAGAGATCTGCTCTGGGAGCACAGACCGACATTTTACGGTGCTTGCATGATACTTTCGAAATTAGGGGGTTGGAAAGCTAAGACAGGCAGAATTCCTGGAGAGACTAAGTTTCCAGCTGCCTGTGGAAAGCCGGGATCCATATCCAACTACTCTGGGACAAAAGAAAGGCGGGCAGTCTGAGAGACATCCTAACAAAGAAGCCCTTAGCAAGAGAGCTGCTAAAGGGGCAAAGATTGCACAGAGCTTACTCCCCAGGAGAAAGCACAGGTAGACAAAACTACCTGGGTGCACTCTGCCTAGCAGGTTGGGAGCTTTCATGACCTTCAGGTGCTCCAGCTCCCTGGCTGCCTATACAGCTCCAGAAACCCCTTCCGTGATAGGCAGCCTACTGCGCCTTTCATCTGGCCAGCCCCACCGGGCTTGCAAACCAGGAAAGGCAGTGGAGACAGGCATAGCAGCCAGGAAGCAGGAAACAGCTCTTTCCTCCCCCCAGGCACCAATACCACTACCCTGCAACCCCCAACATTGCTTCAGGGGCTGAGCAGCTCCAGAGAGTAGAGATTCTGGGCACTAGAGGGCACCATACACAAATATGAAACACCAAAGAAACCTGGTCCAGAATAAAATTATTAATACAACTCCTGAGAAAGATTTAAATGATATCGACCTCATGACTCTCCCTGAAAGGGAGTTCAAAATAAAATCATTAACATGCTCATGGAAGTACGGAAAGATATTCAAGAACTCAGGAATGAACTTCGGTCAGAGAACCAATCATTGAAGGGCACAATGGATGGTATTAAAAGCAGATTGGATACGGTGAAGGAGATGATAAATGAAATAGAAACTAGAGAAGAGGAATACAAAGAAGCTGAGGCACAGAGAGAAAAAAGGATCTCTAAGAATGAAAGAATATTGAGAGAACTGTGTGACCAATCCAAACGGAACAATATTCGCATTATAGGGGTACCAGAAAAAGAAGAGAGAAAAAGGGATACAAAGTGTCTTTCAGGAGGTGATTGCCGAAAACTTCCCCAATCTGGGGAAGGAGATAGTCTCTCAGGCCATGGAGGTGCACAGATCTCCCAACACAAGGGACCCAAGGAAGACAACACCAAGACAAATAGTAATTAAAACAGCAAAGATCAAGGATAAGGACAGACTATTAAAAGCAGCCAGAGAGAGAAATAAGATCACATACAAAGGAAAACCCATCAGGCTATCATCAAGACTTTTCAGCAGAAACCTCACAGGCCAGAAGGGAGTGGCAAGATGTATTTAATGCAATGAAGCAGAAGGGGCTTGAAACAAGATTACTTTGTCCAGCAAGATTATCATTTAAATTTGAAGGAGGGATTAAACAATTCCCAGATAAGCAAAAGCTGAGAGAATTTACCTCTCACAATCCATCTCTACAGTGCATTTTGGAGGTACTGCTATAGATGGAAGTGTTCCTACGGTTTAATAGCTGTCACCAGAGGTAATAAAACCGCAGTAAAGAAAGTAGAACAGCTAATTACTAAGCAAATGAAAAATTAAATTAACTATCCCCAAAGTCATTGAAGGATAGACAAACAGTACAGAATATGATACGTAATATATTAAGAATGGAGGAGGAAGGAAATGGAGGAGGGGGAAAAAAAGAGGAACCTTTGGCTTGTGTTTGTAATAGCATATTAAGTGAGTTAAGTTAGACTCTTAGATAGTAAGGAAGCTAATCCTGAATCTTTGATAACCATGAATCTGAAGCCTGCAATGCCAATAAGCACATATCTATCCATAATCACCCTAAATGTAAATGGACTGAATGCACCAATCAAAAGACATAGAGTCACTGAACGGATAAAAAAACATGACCCATTTATATGCTGCCTACAAGAGACTCACTTTAAACCCAAAGACATACACAGACTAAAAGTGAAGGGATGGAAAAAGACATTTCATGCAACTAATAGGGACAAAAAAGCAGGAGTTGCAGTACTTATATCAGACAAAATAGACTTCAAAACAAAGAAAGTCACAAGAGACAAAGAAGGACATTACATAATGATAAAAGGGTCAATCCAACAAGGCGATATAACCATTATAAATATCTATGCACCCAACACAGGAGCACCTACATATGTGAAATAAATACTAACAGAATTAAATGGGGAAATAGAATGCAATGCATTCACTCTAGGAGACTTCAACACTCCACTCACTCTGAAGGACAGATCAACCAGACAGAAAATAACTAAGGACACAGAGGCACTGAACAACACAATAGAAGACATGGACCTAACAGACATCTACAGAACTCAACACCCAAAAGCAGCAGAATACACATTCTTCTCAAGTGCACATGCAACATTTTCAAGAATAGATCATATACTAGGCCACAAAAAGAGCCTTGGTAAATTCAAAATGATTGAAATTGTACCAACCAGTTTCTCAGACCACAAAGGAATGAAACTAGAAATGAATTATGCAAAGAAAATGAAAAATCACACAAACACATGGAGGTTGCATAACATGCTCCTAAATAATCAATGACCAAATAAAAACAGAGATCAAGCAATATATGGAGACAAATGACAACAATAATCTAACACGGCAAAATCTGTGGGACGCAGCAAAGGCTGTGCTAAGAGGAAAGTATATTGCACTACAGGCCTACCTAAGGAAAGAAGAACAATCCCATATGAACAATCTAAACTCACAATTAATGAAACTAGAAAAAGAGCAAATGAGACCCACAGTCAGTAGAAGGGGGGACATAATAAAGATTAGAGCAGAAATAAATAAAATTGAGAAGAATAAAACAATAGAAAGGATCAAATAAAGCAAGAGCTGTTTCTTCGAGAAAATAAACAAGATAGATAAACCCCTAGCCAGACTTATCAAGAAAAAAAGAGAGTCTACTCACATAAACAGAATCAGAAATGAGAAAGGAAAAATCACTATGGACAGCACATAAATACAAAGAATTATGAAAGAATACTATGAAAAATTGTATGCTAACAAACTGGATAACCTAGAAGCAATGGACAACTTTCTAGGAAAATACAAACTTCCAAGGCTGACCCAGAAAGAAACAGAAAATCTCAACACACCAATTACCAGTAATGAAATTGAACAGGTAATCAAAAATCTACCTAAGAACAAAACGACTGGACCAGATGGCTTCACCACTGAATTTTATCAAACATTTAGTGAAGACCTAATAACCAACCAAGAAGAGGGAATACGTCCAAACTCATTCTATGAGGCCAGCATCACTCTAATACCAAAACCAGGCAAAGCCACCACAAAAAAAGAAAACTACAGACCAATATCCCTGATGAACATAGGTGCAAAAATACTCAACAAAATATTAGCAAACTGAATTCAAAAATACATCAAAAGGATAATACACCATGATCAAGTAAGATTTATTCCAGGGATGCAAGGAAGGTACAACATTCGAAAATCCATGAACATCATCCACCACATCAACAAAAAGGACAAAAACCACATGATAATCTCCATAGATGCGGAAAAAGCATTTAACAAAATTCACACCCATGCATGATAAAAACTCTCAAGAAAATGGGTATAGAAGGCAAGTACCTCAACATAATAAAGGCCATATATGACAAACACACAGCCAACATTATACTTAACAGCGAGAAGCTGAAAGCTTTTCCTTTATGAAAGGGAACAAGACAAGGATGCCCACTCTTCCCACTTCTATTCAATATAGTAGTGGAGGTCCTAGCCACAGCAATCAGACAACACAAAGAAATAAAGGCATCCAGATTGGCAAGGAAGAAGTTAAACTGTCCCTGTTTGCAGATGACATGATATTGTACATAAAAAACCCTAAAGAATCCACTCCAAAACTACTAGATCTAATATCTGAATTCAGCAAAGTGGCGGGATACAAAATTAATATGCAGAAATCTGTGGCATTCCTACATACTAACAATGACCTAGCAGAGAGAGAAATCGGAAAACAATTCCATTCACAGTTGCATCAAAAAGATTAAAATACCTAGGAATAAACCTAACCAAGGAAGTGAAAGACCTATATTCTGAAAACTACAAGACATTCATGAGAGAAATTAAAGAAGATACCAATAAATGGAAACACATCCCATGTTCATGGACAGGAAGAATATTGTCAAAATGGCCATACTGCCCAAAGCAATCTACAGATTCAATGCAATTCCTATCAAAATACCAACAGCATTTTTCAACAAACTAGAGAAAATCATTCTAAAATTCATATGGAACCACAAAAGACCCCGAATAGCCAAAGCAATCCTGAGAAGGAAGAATAAAGCTGGGGGGATTATGCTCCCTTACTTCAAGCTCTACTACAAAGCCACAGTAATCAAGACAATTTGGTACTGGCAAAAGAAAACACCCATAGACCAATGGAACAGACTATAGAGCCCTAATATAAACCCAACCATATATGGGCAATTAATATATGATAAAGGAGTCATGGATATACAATGGGGAAATGACAGCCTCTTCAACAGCTGGTGTTGGCAAAACTGGACAGCTACATGCAAGAGAATGAAACTGGATTATTGTTGAACCCCATACACAAAAGTAAACTCGAAATGGATCAAAGACCTGAATGGAAGTCATGAAACCATAAAACTCTTAGAAGACAACATAGGCAAAAATCTCCTGAATATAAGCATGAGCAGCTTCTTTCTGAACGCATCTCCTCGAGCAAGGGAAACAAAAGCAAAAATAAACTCATGGGACTACATCAAACTAAAAAGCTTTGGTATGGCAAAGGACACCATCAACAGAACAAAAAGGTATCCTACAGTATGGGAGAATATATTTTTAAATGACATATCCTACAGGGGCTTAACATCCAAAATATATAAAGAGCTCATATGCCTCAACACCCAGAAAGCAAATAACCCAATTAAAAAATGGGCAGAGGATATGAAGAGAGAGTTCTCCAAAGAAGAAATTCAGATGGTCAACAGACACATGAAAAGATGCTCCACATCACTACTCATCAGGGAAATGCAAATTAAAACCACAATGAGATATCACTTCACACCAATAAGGATAGCCACCATCCAAAAGACTAACAACAACAAATGCTGGTGAGGATGCAGAGAAAGGGGAACCCTCCTACACTGCTGGTGGGGATGTAAGCTAGTTCACCCATTGTAGAAAACAATATGGAGGTTCCTCAAAAACCTAAAAATAGAAATACCATTTGACCCAGGAATCCCACTCCTTGGAATCTACCCAAAGAATACAACTTCTCAGATTCAAAAAGACATATGCACCCCTATGTTTATTGCAGCACTTTTTACAATAGCCAAGATATGGAAGCAACCTAAGTGTCCATCAGTAGATGAATGGATAAAGAAAAGGTGGTAAATATACACAATGGAATACTATTCAGCCATAAGAAGAAAATAAATCCTACCATTTGCAACAACATGGATGGAGCTGGAGGATATTATGCTCAGTGAAATAAGCCAGGCAGAGAAAGACAAATGCCAAATGATTTTCCTCATTTTGGAAGTATAACAACGCAGCGAAACTGAAGGAACAAAATAGCAGCAGACTCAGAGACTCCAAGAAGGAACTAGTGGTTACCAAAGGGGAGGGGTGTGGGAGGGTGGGTGGGGAGGGTGGGAGAAGGAGATTGTGGGGTACTATGTTTAGAACACATGATGTGGGGGATCATGGGGAAAACAGTGTAGCACAGAGAAGGTAAACAGTGAATCTGTGTCATCTTACTACACTGACGGACAGTGACTGCATTGGGGTATGGATGGGGACTTGATAATATGGGTAAATGTAGTAACCACATTGTTTCTTCATGTGAAACCTTCAGGAGCGTGTATATCAATAATACGTTAATAAAAAAAAAGAAGCAGTGAGCATTTTTATCACTTTATTTTGAATGACTGCTAACAACTATATTCCCATTGACAAAAATTTTCAGGTATACATTTTTGTAACATTATGGTATTTTATTTTTTCCCCCAAACGAATATTGTTGTTTTTTTTTTATTTCTCAAGTTAAGTGATCCTTCTACTTATGATAGCGATAGAGTTTACATTTAGAAAAGGGAAGCTGATTTAATGAAAAAATTAACAGTATCACAGTTAGACATGTGTAACACTACATAACTACTATCTGTAGTACACACATAGTATGAAAACCAAGATCTGAAGTTCGGGAAATCATGATAGGGCTGTGATTATGTAATGAACAATGGGCAGGCATATTCTTAAGTAATCTCAAAGGAGTATGATTAACTAATTTTTACAAAATACATATTTTAAGGACACATGGAAATTCAAAGAGTCCTTTGATATAAAGAACTCCTCTACAAGAGTGATAATCACCTCTCTTTTGATTTACATTCTGGATTTCTGAACCTTCATTTGGCCCATAAAGGCACTAGAATTCACTAAGACGAAAAGGTGAGAAAGAGATAAATAGTAATCAGGTAAAATGAGAACCTAATTGCATTTAATTGAAGTATACTTTGATATACAATACTGTATTAGTTTTATGTGTATAACAGTGATTTGACCATGTTACAAAATACATGTAGTTACCATCTGTTACTATACAAAGTTATTATATTATAGACTATATTCCCTATGCTGTACTTTTCCCATTACTTATCTATTTTATAATTGGAAGTTTGTATCTCTTAATCCCCTCCACCTATTTTTGCCAATTCCTCTCTCCCCCTCCCCTCTGGCAACCACCAGCTCGTTCTCTGTATCTGAGGCTTTTTCTGTTTTTTGTTTTTTAGATTCCACATTAAGTGAAGTCATATGGCATTTGTCTTTCTCTGACTTTTTTCACTTAGCATAATACCCTAAAAGGTCTGTCTCCATTGTCATAAGTAGTAAGGCTACATTTTTTATGGCCAAGTAATATTCCATTGTGTGTGTATGCATGTATGTATATCCATTCACCTGTCAATGAGCACTTAGGTTGCTTCTGTATCTTGGCTATTATAAATAATGCTGCAATAAACATAGCAGTTCATTTACCTTTCTGAATTAGTGTTTTTGTTTTATTTGGTAAATACCTAGAAGTGGAATTACTGGATGGTTCACTACTTCTACTTTTAATTTTTTGAGGAACCTCCATGTGGCAGCAATGTACATTCCCACCAACAGTGCACAAGGGTTCCCTTTTCCCACATTCTTACCAATACCAACACTTGCTATTTCTTAATTTGTTGATAAAAGCCATTCTGACAGGTTTGAGGTGCTATCTAATTGTGGTTTTGATTTGCGATTAAAGATGTGGAACATCTTTTCATGTGCCTGTTGGCCATCTGTATTTCTTCTTTGGAGAAACGTCTGTTCAGGTACTCTACCCATTTTTTAACTGGGTTGTTTTTTGGGTGTTGAGGCAAATGAATTCTTTGTATTTTAGGTGTTAAAACTCTTACTTGATGAATCATTTACAAATATATTCTCTCATACTATAGCTTGCCTTTTTGTTCTGCTGATGGTGTTGTGTCCTTTGCTGTACAGAAGCTTTTTAGTTTGATGCGGTCCCACTTGCTCATTTTTTTATTTTGTCTCCCTTGCCTGAGATGTGTCCAGGAAAAAACTGCTCATGCTTATGTTCAAGAGATTTTTGCCTATGTTTTCTTCTAAGAGTTTTACAGTTTCATGTCTTACATTCAGGTCTTTAATCTATTCTGAGTTTACTTTTGTGCATGGAGTCATACAGTAATCCAGTTTCATTCTCTTGCATGTATCTGTCCAGCTCTCCCAACACCAGTTATTGAAGAGGCTGTCTTTTCCCCAATGTCCATTGCTCCTTTATCATATATTAAATGACCATATATGCATGGGCTTATACTTGGGCTCCCTATTCTGTTCCATTGCTCTATGGGTCAGTTGTTGTGCCAGCCATACTGTTTTGATTACCTTAGCTTTGAAGTATAGTTTGAAGTCAAGGAGTGTAATACCCCCAGCTTTGTTCCTTCTCAGGATGCCTTTGGCTATTCGGGGTCTTTTGTGGCCCTATCTGAATTTTAGAACTATATTCTAGTTCATTGAAAAATGCCATTGGTATTTGGCAGGACTTGTACTCAATCTGTAAAATTGCTTTGGGCAGGATGGCCTTTTTGACAATATGAATTCCTCCTATCCATGAGCATGGGATAGATTTCCATGTGTTTGTGTCTTCTTTAATTTCTCTCATAAGTGTCTTATAGTTTCCAGAGTACAGGTCTTTCACCTCCTTTGTTAGGTTTATTTCTAGGTATTTTATTCTTTTTGATGCAATTGTAAATGGAATTGTTTTCCTGATTTCTGTTTCTGCTAGTTTGTTGTCAGTATACAGGAATGCAACAGATTTCTGTGTATTATTTTGTATCCAGCAATTCTGCTGAATCCAGTTAATAGTTCTAATAGTTTTTTGGTGGAGTCTTTAGGGTTTTCTATGTATAATACCATGTCATCTGCAAAATGGTGATGGTTTTTAACTTCTTTCCTTACCAATTTGGATGCCTTTTATCTCTGTCTGAAGAAAGCATTATTAGTAAGATTAATATAATCAAAAGGAGGGAAAGAAATTTTAAAAGTTACTTTCACATCTATTAATACTGAATATCTATTCTGTGGCAAGAACTGAGTAAGATGTAAGAGTTCTCAATGTGGACTTCATATTCTGGATGTGAGGCAAGACCTTTGGATTGACTGATTATTTTCACAGATTTTAAGATGTTTCATTATTCCAGTCATTCTGTATATTCTGGATATAGGCAAGGCCTTCGGATTATCTATCTATTTATTTATTACAGATTTTAAGATATTTCATTATTCTTATAATTCTGCATCTTCTGTATAAGGCTGCCTGCCTCTGTATCTTACTACCTATTTTTCTGTTATTTTCACAGGTGTTTGGAGGACTGTTTCCATCCATGCAGGTAGATATCGCAGCACCTTGTGGGTACAGTTTCCAATCACTTGCCAATGCCCTCATCGGGGAATTAGTTTAATTTGGTCTTATCTACTTTCACCCAGCCCCTGAAAGCTGCTCTGTCTGCAGAGCCTAAATATCAATGTGATGCGGGAGAACAGAACACACGCTGCTCAAAAGGACTGTGGTGAATGTCAAAGCCCCTCATCTTCCTGCTGTGGGCCCTCCCAAAGGCCCTGTGGCTGAACCTAGGAACCCTGAGAAGCCTGATGCCACCAGAAAGAGAAAACAGCAGAATACAGCCACCAAAGGAACCTCTGTTTCCCATGGAAGACTGGGTTTAGAATGTTGAATTGGTTAACTAAAAGCTGAGGCAGCCTGTTATGTAATACACACAATAAAAATCACAGTATGCGCTAAGGAAAAACCTTGCTTTACAGACAACCATTGGTGAAACTGCTTTTAACATCTTTTGTTTGACCCTCCAAAGAGTAAAGTGGATATTTTTAGTCATCAATTCCAAGTTATAAAGGGATATTCAGTCCCCTGAAACAACCGAGCAAGTACCACAACTTTAAAACTTCTGATCTAATTGACGTGACTATTTATTTATACACTCTTAGGAAAAATCTTGGTCTCTACACAGATTATTGTGATTCTACAAACTTTCTGTGTATCTATGTGACTGTAAAAAATAACAACCACAGAGAACCTAAGAGGAAGGCAGATTATGATCAGACAGCCCCTTCTTCCGCATCTCTCTGCTGAGTCAGCCTTCTGTAGCGTCCCTGTCCTGCTGGAGTAACCGGCAGACTACTCTACCACTAAGACCGGGTATCTTCCCATAAACTGGGTTGCTCAGTGTCAGGACTATGGGCACACTGGGCTGCAGAATGCCTCACTGTTAGGGGGTCCTATGCATTGTGGGGTGTTACGCAGCACCCCCAGCTTCTTCCCCAATGCCAGGAGCACAGACCTCCAACTGGGCCATGACAATTAAAAATGTCTCCAGACATTATCACATGTCCCCTGGAAAGCAAGCAAGATCCAAGTCCCCCCTTGAAAGCCACTTTCATGAACATTTGGCACCAGATTATAAGGCAAGAGGGGAAATAAGCAGCAGAGATCAATGAAAAAATGACAATACAATTAAACTCTCTGACAGGTTGTTATCTATAAATTACAGCTATCTCAAACCTCATGTTGTTGTCATAATATCTGTAAAGTGATGAGTTTTATAGCTCATCCCAGTAAACTGATAAGCTCTACTATATGGTTATCAATAAACCTGAAAGAAAAGGGACAAAAGCCACTACTATCTGGTAGGCAGATTGTTAAATGGATGTCAGAGAAGCTGGGCTCAGGTCTCAGCTTGACTGGTGTTATTTCTGTGCAAACCCCTCAACCTCAGGGTCCCAGATTTTTCCATCTATCCAGTGGTGAACTATGAGAAGATCACATCATCTCCCAGTTTTGAACTCTTAAGATTGTCTAAGCAGAGGACATTAATAGCAAAGGAAGCTCCAGACCCCAAATTAAAAATTGTAATTCTATGTGTTCCTATTATTATCACAGCTTGATATATGACTGAGATGTATTATAAAACATTAAATCCAATACACATGAGTAACACCCCTATTTAGAAAAAATTCTTAAGTGCTACACATACACACACACACAAAGGAAAACCTTAAAAAAAATCTGGGTAACACTTTGATTATAAAGGTTAATATAGATTTAGATGTAAAGACAATACTCAAATTCCCAAATGATGGTCACAGGGGCGTGGGGAAGCATTCCCAATTCACAGGGACCACACAGAGGACAGGGCAGTTACACAGCACTGGTATTAACTTTCACAACAGACATGAAGACACAGCAGGCAGGAGGGGATTAGGACAAAAACCTAAATCATAACAAAAACAAAACAAAACAAAACATAGTCTTTAAGCCTCTGTTCCAGCTACCTGGTAAAGGAATGACACTTAATATGATTTTTAAATCTGTGATTTTTAATGCAAAAAGCCTGTGGTAAGACTTGGCCTTTACACCTTCTCAATTTAGTCTTTTTAGTAAGGAATTGTGCCTTCTTCCTCCTGAAGGAAAGTTAATGTGATGATAAAGGCCCTCAGATAAAGGAGGAGAGCAGAACATGAGTAGGAAACAGGACACCAAAAAAGGAAAGATCCTTTTGCTCATGGAAGACAAAGTATGGCTCAAGATCAGTAACTCTGTAAGTCTAATGAACACATCTCCCAACCTTAGATTTTTACACTGGATAAAGAAATGATGATACCCCCCTGCCCATACAATCCAACAGGGGCAAAGACTGCAGCCTGAGCTGCACATTGTACATAAAGTATACAATATACACAGGAAAGAAGGTCTCATGCATTCCTCAAAATCCCTCCCTTTCTTTGAACAGGTGATCTTCCCTAGAAAGGTTTATCAGTATCATTTATACTGTCCATTCCCTTTTTGGTGTTTTCTAGCTTACAACTTAGTAGTTAGCTACTATATTACTCAAAGATAGGAAGACCAAAAAAGTGTAACCTCAGCAAAAGCCATAAAATAAGAATTATCAAATACTTAGACCAATGCTTTTAAATATAAAAAAGATATTCTTCCAAAGTTCCTTTAGAGGAATGCTCTGTCCCAAGAAATTGGACTACACAGATAAATTCATCTCAAGTTTGATTCAGTGAACTTGTCCAATGTACCCACACAAGTTTACACTACATTTCTGGTAACTGGGTATGATGAGTAATAAATAATACTGAAAATACTGCCTAAGTGTTGATGAGATGTAGACTATCAAGTCACAACACAGGACAAGTGATTCCAGATAACTAGTTATAAATTTAAAGGTTTAAAGTGATAATTATACTTGGGAATGCACTGTTTAAGTTCAAATATAAAGAGAAATGCCAAAGGACTTGCCTACATTTAAAGAAGTAAACTCAGACAAAACACAGAAATAAAAAGAAAATAGAATATATATGCCACAAAGGGTGAATATTCTTAATATAAAGTTAATAAAAAGTTATTTTTTAATCTAACTATAAAAGAGCTAATAAATTTTCAAAACCACATAGCTTCTAGTGATCTAAGAAATACGAATTAAAAGAACACTTTTCTATCAAGTGAGCTAAGTTTATTTGCCCTAGAATACTCAATGCAGAAAGGGAATGCTAGAATTGGCCCTCTCAAGTACTGCTGTTGGGAGCGAATATTTGGCTCCAACAGAAGCTTAAAATGTTCATGGCTTCTGATCTAGTAATTTCACATTTAAAAAAAATCCTCTCTTAAAAGGGGGAGGGAGATCAGACAGTAGGTCACAGTATATTATTATAACCATGTAACTGTAATTAAGCATCTTTAGGGAAAGAGCACACAGTTCCACACATGAATATTGGAAAGGCTCTAGTAGAAATCAGGTGGTTCCCAGGTGTTTCTGTGATTGCTATGCTCTGTAACTCATTTGTGACATACTCTTTGCACGTACAATTAAAAAAATAAAATGTAATTAAAAAGTAAATAAAATGCCTCTAGGGATTAAATAGACATTGAAATAATATGACAAGTAGGATATAAAACATTTATTGGTTACATTTACAAAAGTTATTTTAATCATGGAAAATGCTCAAGATTTATAAAATGCAGGACACAAATATATCTTGTCAATTGTGTTAAATATGGGTGCATGCAAACCACATGTGTGCATGGAGAGAGTGAGACAATACTCAAGTCTCTGTGAAAGCAATACTTCACATAATCTATACTAACTCTAACATATATAGTTGTTAGCTTGTTAAGTGTTTTCTCATTATAGTCATTCAATCAGGCTTTTTGCTCACTAAGAAATGAAAGTGTAATTGCTTCTCCTATAACAGTATTTGCAAAGCATTTAAAACAACATCCAGTACATGAAAAATAACAATGAATCTTGGTTAAGTATTAATTTCTCAAGGATCTTATTTTTATCTTTGTAAAATGAAAAATCCATTTACTTACTACTTACAAAACCCAAAATAAAACTCCTACATACATACACAAAGAGCCAAGAGAATTTTGACCAAAAAGAACAAAGTTGAGGGAGACTTGTATACTGGATTATCAAAATATGCTATACAACTACACTAATTAAACTGTGAGGCTATTGCAGAACAGATCATCCAATGGAGCTGAATAGAAACTTCAGAAATTTATGGAAATTTAGGATATGTTAATTGGTAGCATTTTCAACACTGGAAATTCAACAAGTATTGGGACAACTGGCTATTTCATATGGAAAAAAAATTTAAGTTCAATCCCTATGTCCCCAAATATTCTCCAACAGGATAAGCTAACTAAAAGAAAACAAAACTATAAATATACTATTAAAAAAATATAGGATATCTGTAATGTTGACATAGGAAAAGGACTTCTTAACCAAGACATAAAAGTCAGTAGTCACAAAGAAAAAGACAGGACTATCAAAATAAACATTCTGTAGAGCAGAAGATATATATTTAAGTTATGACAGGTTTAGATTAGGAAAAAACACTGTCAACATAGTACTACTATTTATAACATGAAGAGTATTTACTGATTGATAAGAACATTAACATGAGGATGCCTTAAAAAATTAAAATGACCCCCCAAAAAGAAAAAAAAACTTATTAAGACAGTCATCTACCAATTTTTGTCCATTAGCAAAACTTAACAGCTAATAAAAACCAATGTTGATATAAATACAGGAAAACAGACATCAGTCTGAGTGCTAACAACCAGACTATTTGGAAAGCAATCTATGGTACACAGAATTTTTTTAATGTGTTTCCTTTCTCATCCAGTAGTCTATTTGAAAAACCAAATAATCTGAATGTCAACAAAGAAATGGCTAAATTATAGTATATCAATACTGAGGGAAAAATACAGACTATAAGGCCTGCAAAAGAGGTAGGACAGGTTGATATGTACCAAATGACTCTGTAACCACACACACAAAATACTTAAATTCTAAAAGAAAAGGCCACATAGCTATATTTATATAACTGTCTAGTGAATATTTGAAAAATCCTGTCTATACAATACATATACATACATATGCGCACTCATGCTCTGAATGTCTAGGTGGGAAGATGAAACAGATGTTCCCCTTTCCATCTATGATTATTTATTACAAGTATATAAGTGTGTACTATCAAAACCTGAGTTCCTACTTATAGGCTTAAAGACCTGACTTCGGGACTGAAGAGAGGCCAAACACATGGTCACAAACTGCGAATACTGGGACTGTCTGTGAGGCATGGGGCTGAGACCATTACTACCAGGCCTGGCTGGCTCTCCATTCTCTCCCACTCTTTCAAATGCATTCCACCTGAACTCCACAAGCTGACAAGAACCCCACACAGTAGATGCGCAGGATATATTCTCAATCCTCGATATGCCTATCAGTTCTAGTCTTGTAATATGAAATCCTCACAGTTACCCGAAACAGAACTTCCTCAAACTGTGTCCCTTTGATTTCTGCTCAGTTTCATTTTCTAATAGGCTTGGGTCAACTATTTAAAAGTTATTTTTTCCCCTCATTATTTCAACTCTAACATAATTTGATAAATATGAAAACAGCTGTTCATACACATTTTAAGAAAACTTATTACTCTAACATTTTCAGGAAATACTGTTTTCACTAAATTTTTCTAAGAATAAGAGTGGAAATGAAACTAATCTGAATGCTACACAGACCTGCCAAAAGTTAACACATATTGCTATTAGAAATAAAAAATACTTAGCAAATAGTAACACCAACAATTCTGCTGAAGGCAAATTCCACCAAAGGCCAAGAAACAAAGAATTATATCATATTAACAACTTATACCAAACCAAACCAGAATAGCACAAAGAAAAAAAGAATGTGTGAGTCAATCTCACTTACAACAGAGATTTAAGCTTCCTAAGCAAATAATGCAAACTGAGCCCATCATTGGCAAAAGCATAAATGATGATCAAGTAGCATGTATCTCAGGGAGATGAGGCTAATTCCATATAAGAAAATCCATCACTACTATCAGATAAAGGAGGAAACATAACAATATCAATGGATGCTAGAAAAGCATCAAATTAAAACCCATTCATGATTTTTAAAAGTAATAAATACCGCTGAGCCAGAAATTTGATCTGGAAAAGACTAACTACACCACAAGACAGTTTTGAAAACTTACTTTCTCGGTGAAATATTAGAAGCATTCCCAGTAAGTGAAGAAGACAACAGCAATGTTATCCATCACGTTACCATTCAACACTGTCCTGAAAGTTCTCAGCCTACATCAGATGAGAAAATGAAATCAATGTACAAGTATTAGGATAAAACCATTATCAGAAGGCATATGATTGCCTACTCAGAAAATCCTATAGAGCTGACAATCAAAACCATTACTGTCCAGAAAAAGAACCAAGAAGTACAAGGCTAATATCAGTGATTTTCCTATACACTGGGAATCAATTTAAAATCTCTAATAGCTAGGAAATTCCCTAATTCCCAATAGCTGGGAATATTACCTAAACATAAACCTAACAGAAAATAAACAATATATACAACCCACACATATATAACTGCAAATATACATACACAACCAGCTATAAAGTTTTACTCAAGGACTGAAATAAATTGAGAGAAATACCATGTTCACGAATGAGCATCAGAAGGCTTGACTTCTCCACTCAAATTAATCTAGCCATTTAATATAATCTCCTACCATGAGAACACCAACAGAATTTTTCACAGAACTTGACAAGCTGACTTTAAATTTGACAGAAGATGAATGTGAAATTTCTTAAAAGCCAACATAATTTTGAATCACAACAAAGAGGGGAAGTGGCCAACTTGATATGAAAACATATAAAGCTGCAGTAATTAAAACATTATAAAAAATAAAGGATATACAAATTGATCACTGAAACAAAGTAAGAGTCAAACTGACACAGCCACCTGGGAGGGCAATTTAGAAAAACCTTTATATTTTAAATGTTCTCCCCCTTCCATCCAGTCCTTTCACGGGCACCTGTACACAGGATCCGCCCTGAAGAAGTCACTGCAACACTGGCTGCCACATAAACACAAAGCTGCAAGCAACCTTAATGTACTTCAAAGGAGAAATGACTAGTCATATAACAGCACAGAAGGAAAGTTAGGAAGCAGCTAAGAGAAGAATGAGACAGGTCTACCACCCCTCAACCTGGAGCGACCTTTAGAAGTCTCTACGGCATCTTGCTGATGGACAAGTTACATCAAACTGTCTGTGTGTATCTTGAACACATTTCGGCTGGACATACTACGCTAGCAGGACACGTTTATAAAGTCACATGCGTGCAAAAGCCTAAGGATTCTGCTAGCATGCAGATTCTGGTTCAACAGGTTTGCAGCGGTGCCTGATGGTCTGCATTTCTAACCAGCAGCCAGCGAGATGCTGCTTCTAGCCCATGGACCACACAGATGACGTGGATGGCTCCAGAGGACATGGCTACCAAAGGTTACTGAAGTGCAAAGGGGGCAGGGGAGGGGGAAGGTGACAGGGAGGTGAGATCATGAGTAGGAGTAAAGGGGGCTTCAGCCTTATCTAAAATATTTTCATTTATCTCACAAGAATAATGTAGTGAAGTACTATGTAATTAAAAGCTAGTTTTTAAAAACCCATGTAGACCACTTTTGAGTATATAGTTACTGAGTTCTAGGAATCTCAGTGGCAAGTACACAGAGAGGGTCAACTAATGATGGCCAGCTCTGCTCCTCAAATAATACTAAGTAATTAGCTGGAAGAGAACAGCAGCTGAGGGAAATTGATAAGCTGGTGGTGATAGCCCACCACTACTGCAGAGGTACTTTTAACAACACTATTTTAAATCAGGTACTCTATTTTTGTTTAAAAAGTTTAAGTCTAGTAACTTTATTAAAAATAAACAAATGCTATTTTTATCTAAAAAACATCTATGCAACATAACACAGGAGTTTTCCACATGGCCTACTATGCTTCATCTTTACTGAATATTCTTGCTAATTAATCCTTCCAGAGGAAATCCTTCTTAACTACTAAAGAGTTAATGAGCATGCAGAAATGTCCCTTCTATGACAACTATTACGAAGTCTCCAGGCCTGGCCCTTGCGAGTAAGGGGATATGAAGCTTCATTAACTCCTGGTAAATCAGCCTCTCTATGGCTGACAAGAGATGGTATGTTGCTGACCAGCCACTTCATTAGTTACTGAAGGAACTGTCTGCAATAACTGGATATACAAAAAATGACCACTCAGGTTCACAGTGGGATTTGCAAATTTTATTATATACTAGGGAAAAAAAAAGATTTTGGTGGAAATACAGTCATTAAATAATAAATCAGGAAAAAAGTCTTAAGTCTAGTGGTGAATCATTCCCTACAGACAAGACAATGATGAAACTTGAAAGAAACTCTGATTAGTTAACTGATATTAATCACATAATCACAGAGAATCATTAAAAGGTACTTATGAGGATCAAATAACTTTGAAAGCAGTACCCTCTGAAAAGGCAACTGATTAATTTCTTTCTTTAACTCATTCTCATTGAGAAATCATTTGGGAACTGATGACCAAGCTGAGTCTTTGTTAGAAAGCATACCACAAACAGGGACAGCAAAGGGTGAGCAACTGTGTGCTTGGAGAACTGTGTATTAATTAGGGTGTCATCCTGTAGGCAAGAGGGAGTCATTAAGGAAAAAACAAACACCATACTCAGTCAAAAGATAATGTGTGTGTGTAACAAATATCACCAAGGGCTGATGTCCTTACTATACTAAAAAACCCAAAAGTCTTAAAAATTGAAGGACACAGAACTAAAAATGGGAAAAATACATGAATAGGCAATTCACAGAAAAAGATGCAAAAAAATCAATGTACATATTAAAATGTCACAAGATACAAAATATATCAAACACGTGAAAAATTACTGAAACTCACTATTAGAAAAAATCAAGTTAAAAACACTGAGACAGCACCTATCAAATTAGTGAGAAGTACAATACATTTTGCTGGTGAGGTCATGGGGAAAGAGGCCCCCTCACACTATGATGCTGGGAATACAGACTGGGACAACCTGCTTGAGGAGAATGTGGCAACAGCCCACAAAAGTACACCTGCACTTACTTTTTGACCCAGCAATCCCATTGTAGACCCCCAACAATACAACACTACATATGCATGAGGTTGGTTATTCACTGCAGCACTATATATAACTGCAAAATACTGGAAACATTTTAACTGCTACACATAGGAAAGCGGATGAACAAACTATGGTACATCCACACAATGGAGTTCCTTTATAATAAAGTTCCTATTTTTAAAAATGAGGATGATCTCTCTGAACTGACTTGTAGTGATTTCCAAGTTACACTGACTGCTAAGTGAAAAAAAACAAATCACAGGAGTATAACATGCTATTCTTGTAGAAAGAAGAGGATTTAAGAAAATTCACATGTATCTGCTGACTTTATACAAAGGATATATATATATATATATATATATATATATATATACAGAGGGCAAACCAGAAAGTAAAGAGATTGGTCACGCACAGAGGGTGGATGGGAAGGAAGTGGATGGCATGGTGGAATGAGAATGGGGTAGTAGGAATGATGAGGGAGAGGCATTTCTAAGTCTGCCTTTTGGTAATGTTTCAAACACCCCAAAATTCATAATCACAATTTAACTAGTAGGTGGGGGAAGCCAAAATGCAACACAAGCACTAAGAATGAACCAAACAACATTACAAATTAGTAACACAGGAAGAGGTAGAAGGAAAAAGTAACTTTGAAAGCAGTATTATACGAAGACATTGTAAGGTTAAGGATACAAAAGCTGCAAACAAATCCATACTGTAGAGTTTAGGAGTCAGCCAACTTTTAAGAGGCAGACAGTAATTATTTTCAGCTATGCAGGCCAAATGGTCTCTATTGCAACTACTTAACTCTGCCATTGTAGTGAGGAAGAATGACAGACAATACATAAACAAGTGGGCAGACAGTATTCCAAGAAAACTTTATTTACAAAAACAGGAAGTAGGCTGGATCTGGCCCAAGGTCCATAGAATCCACTGGCGCCTGATCTAGTTAGTAAAGTTGTTTCTCAAGAGGTTTGGGTTATCAATTGTGAAACTACTTTTATGTGTATTCTGGAGTTGAGCAAATGTATTATAGATTATAAGAAAGTGGCTTCTAACCCTTGAACCCTTAGTAACCACGAATCTAAAGCCAGCAATGGCAATAAGTACATATCTATCAATAATCACCCTAAATGTAAATGGACTGAATGCACCAATCAAAAGACACAGAGTAACAGAATGGATAAAAAAGCAAGACCCATCTATATGCTGCCTACAAGAAACTCACCTCAAATCCAAAGATATACACAGACTAAAAGTGAAGGGATGGAAAAAGATATTTCATGCAAACAACAAAGAGAAAAAAGCAGGTGTTGCAGTACTTGTATCAGACAAAATAGACTTCAAAACGAAGAAAGTAGCAAGAGATAAAGAAGGACATTACATAATGATAAAGGGGTCAGTCCAACAAGAAGATATAACCATTATAAATATATATGCACCCAACACAGGAGCGCCAGCATATGTGAGACAAATACTAACAGAATTAAAGGAGGAAATAGACAGTAATGCATTCATCTTAGGAGACTTCAACACACCACTCACTCCAGAGGACAGATCAACCAGACAGAAAATAAGTAAAGACACAGAGGTACTGAACAACACACTACAACAGATGGACCTAACAGATATCTACAGAACTCTACACCCAAAAGCAACAGGATACACATTCTTCTCAAGTGCACATGGAACATTTTCCAGAATAGACCACATACTAGGCCACAAAAAGAACCTCAGTAATTTCAAAAATATTGAAATCCTACCAACCAACTTCTCAGATCACCAAGGTATAAAACTAGAAATAAATTTTAGAAAGAAATCAAAAAGGCTCACAAATACATGGAGACTTAACAACACTTTCCTAATTAATCAATGGGTTAACGACCAAATCAAAACAGAAATCAAAGAATATATGGAGACTAATGACAACAACAACACAAAGCCACAACCTCTGTGGGACGCAGCAAAGGCAGTTCTAAGAGGAAAGTATATTGCAATCCAGGCCTATTTAAAGAAGGAAGAACATTCCCAAATGAATAGTCTAAAGACACAATTACTGAAATTGGAAAAAGAAGAACAAATGAGGCCCAAAGTCACCAGAAGGAGGGACATAATAAAGATTAGAGAAGAAATAAATAAAATTGAGAAGAATAAAACAATAGAAAAAATCAATAAAACCAAGAGCTGGTTCTTTGAAAAAATAAACAAAATAGATAAACCCCTAGCCAGACTCATTAAGAGAAAAAGAGAATCTACACACATAAACACAATCAGAAATGAGAAAGGAAAAATCACGACGGACCCCACAGAAATACAAAGAATCATAAGAGAATATTATGAGAATCTATATGCTAACAAGCTGGAAAACATAGAAGAAATGGACAACTTCTTAGAAAAATACAAACTTCCAAGACTGACCAAGCAAGAAACAGAAAAACTAAACAGACCAATCACCAGTGACGAAATCGAATTGGTAATCAAAAAACTACCCAAGAACAAAACCCCTGGGCCTGATGGATTCACCTCTGAATTCTACCAGACATATAGAGAAGAAATAACACCGATTCTCCTTAAAGTTTTCCAAAAAATAGAAGAGGAGGGAATACTTCCAAACTCATTCTATGAAGCCAGCATCACTCTAATACCAAAACCGGGCAAAGACCTCACCAAAAAAGAAAATTACAGACCAATATCCCTGATGAACGTAGATGCAAAAATACTCAACAAAATATTAGCAAACCGAATTCAAAAATACATCAAGAGGATCATACACCATGATCAAGTGGGATTCATCCCAGGGATGCAAGGATGGTACAACATTCGAAAATCCATCAACATCATCCACCACATCAACAAAAAGAAGAACAAAAACCACATGATCATCTCCATAGATGCTGAAAAAGCATTTGACAAAATTCAGCATCCATTCCTGATTAAAACTCTCAACAAAATGGGTATAGAGGGCAAGTACCTCAACATCATAAAGGCTATATATGACAAACCCACAGCTAACATCATACTTAACGGCGAGACGCTGAAAGCTTTTCATCTAAGATCGGGAACAAGACAAGGATGCCCACTCTCTCCACTGTTATTCAACATAGTACTGGAGGTCCTAGCCACAGCAATCAGACAAAACAAAGACATACAAGGCATCCAGATTGGTAAAGAAGAAGTCAAATTGTCACTATTTGCAGATGACATGATACTGTACATAAAAACCCTAAAGATTCCATTCCAAAACTACTAGAACTAATATCTGAATTCAGCAAAGTTGCAGGATACAAAATTAACACACAGAAATCTGTTGCTTTCCTATACACTAATGATGAACTAACAGAAAGAGAAATCAGAAAAACAATTCCATTCACAATTGCATCAAAAAGAATAAATACCTAGGAATAAACCTAACGAAGGAAGTGAAAGACCTGTACTCTGAAAACTACAAGACACTCCTAAGAGAAATTAAAGAGGACACTAACAAATGGAAATGCATCCCATGCTCTTGGCTAGGAAGAATAAATATTGTCAAAATGGCTATACTACCTAAAGCAATCTACAGATTCAATGCAATCCCTATCAAACTACCAACAGCTTTCTTCAATGAACTGGAACAAATAATTCTAAAATTCATATGGAACCACAAAAGACCCCGAATAGCCAAAGCAATCCTGAGAAGGAGGAATAAAACAGGGGGAATTACGCTCCCTGACTTCAAGCTCTACTACAAAGCCACAGTAATCAAGACAATTTGGTATTGGCACAAAACAGACCCACAGACCAGTGGAACAGAATAGAAAATCCAAACATTAACCCAAACATATACAGTCAATTAATATTTGATAAAAGTGCCTTGGATATACAATGGGAGATGACAGCCTCTTCAGCAGCTGGTGTTGGAAAAACTGGACAGCTACATGTAAGAGAATGAAACTGGACTACTGTCTAGCCCCATACACAAAGGTAAACTCAAGGTGGATCAAAGACTTGAATGTAAGTCATGAAACCATAAAACTCTTAGAAAAAAACATAGGCAAAAATCTCCTGACATAAACATGAGCAACTTCTTCATGAACATATCTCCCCGGGCAAGGGAAACAAAAGCAAAAATGAACAAGTGGGACTATATCAAGCTGAAAAGCTTCTGTACAGCAAAGGACACCATCAGTAGAACAAAAAGACATCCTACAGTATTGGAGAATATATTCATAAAAAATGTATCTGATAATGGGTTGACATCCAAAATATATAAATAACTCATGCACCGTAACAAACAGAAAGCAAATAATCCAATTAAGAAATGTTCAGAGGACATGAATAGACACTTCTCCAAAGAAATTCAGATGGCCAACAGGCATATGAAAAGATGCTCCACATCGCTAATCATCAGAGAAATGCAGATTAAAACCACAATGAGATATCACCTCACACCAGTGAGGATGGCCAACATCCAAAACACAAACAACAACAAATGTTGGCGAGGATGTGGAGAAAAGGAACCCTCCTACACTGCTGGTGGGACTGCAATTTAGTTCAACCATTGTGGAAAGCAGTATGGAGGTTCCTCAAAAAACTCAAAATAGAAATACCATTTGACCCAGGAATTCCACTCCTAGGAATTTACCCTAAGAATGCAGCAGCCCAATTTGAAAAGGACAGATGCACCCCTATGTTTATTGCAGCACTATTTACAATAGCCAAGAAATGGAAGCAACCTAAGTGTCCATCAGTAGATGAATGGATAAAGAAGAGGTGGTACATATACACAATGGAATATTATTCAGCCATAAGAAGAAAACAAATCCTACCATTTGCAACAACATGGATGGAGCTAGAGGGTATTATGCTCAGTGAAATAAGCCAAGCCGAAAAAGACAAGTATCAAATGATTTCACTCATATGTGGAGTATAAGAACAAAGAAAAAATACTGAAGGAACAAAACAGCAGCAGACTCACAGAACCCAAGAACGGACTAATAGTTACCAAAGGGAAAGGGACTGGGGAAAATGGGCGGGAAGGGAGGGATAAGAGGGAAAAAGGGGCATTACGATTAGCAGATGTAATGTTGGGGGGGCACGGGGAGGGCAGTACAACTCAGAGAAGACAAGTAGTGATTCTATAGCATCTCACTACGCTGATGGACAGTGACTGTAATGGGGTTGGTGGGGGGGATCTGATGAAGGGGTAGTTTAATAATCGTAATATTGCACATGTAATTGTAAATTAATGATAATAAAATAAATTATATTAAAAAAAGAATACAAAAAAAAAAAGAAAGTGGCTTCTTACTGTTGGGGACAGAAGTACAAATAACTAAAAATGAATGTTTAGACTGAATAATGTGACACTGGACTGGAAAGGCGGGTTATCAATATGATCTATTCCTTTTTCAATACATACATAGATCCACAGGGAGATGTGCAGATGGGTGTGGGCAAGTATATACAAACATACCTGTATGTCCACAGCTCTGTCCAGTGGGAGGGTCTACAAACAGTAACACTTCAGCAGCAACAGCATGCCTCATGCCCACACTGAGTTTCTAAATGCCATTCTCTGATACAGCCAAACAGCATTCTTTGTGGAGAAGTGGTTGATTCCAGAGCTGGGGCAAGGAAAATTCAAGATGAGTCCTGAGCCTCTTGTGGGACTGAAGATTAAGAAAGAACTCAAAAAGGAATAGGGGAGGGAACGTGACAACAGGCCACAAGGAACAAACACACAGGAGTGTCCAGTGGCCAGAACCAGAACAATCTAACAAAATTAGAGTATCAGATTATAACACACAGCATTTTTTACATCTGCCAAGCCATGAAGACATAAATAACAGGATGAGTGAATGAATGAATATACAGAGGAAAAGTGAGTCGTTCTTTACAGAAAAACTCCAACTGATAAATTGGAAAGCAAGCAGAAACAAGGGAAACAGAAAATCACCATCAGGTAAACACCACAGAAAGAACCATTGCAGGCAAGATTCACCAATGGAACAGTAAAGTTAGTGGGCAAAAGTTCAAGGAGAAAGCATATTCGCATTAGTTTCAAAGTTGTCTCCCCCAAGATATGTATTAAAGTAAAAATTATAACTTTACAGCGGAGAAACCTGGCAGACACCACCTTAACCAAGTGATCAAGGTTACTTTTACCAGTATAGTAAGATAACATCATTCACAGACCCTTCCTCCCAAAGTGATGCATGGATGGGCCAAACTGTGTCTCCCCAAAATACTTACGCTGAACTTCTAATCCCTACAACCTCAGAAAGTGACTGCATTTGGAGACAGGGCCTTTAAAGAGGCAATTAACCTAAAGTGAGGCTCTAAAGGTGGGAATGATCCAATCTGACTGATGTCCTTACAAGAGGAGGAAATTTGGACATATAATAAAGAGAAGCCAGAAACATGCTCACAGTGGAAAAACCACTTGAGGACATGGGGAGAAGACACGCAGAGAGGCTGCAGAAGAAACGGAACCTGCCAATACCTTCATCTTGGACTTCCAGTCTCCAGAACTGTGAGGAAGTAACTCTCTGCTGGGTAAGCTGCCAGGTCTGTATTTTGTATGGCAGCCTGAGAAAACTAATACAAAGGACACAAGATTCTTGGTATGGGATTCTTGCCAAAAATGTACAAACCGGAACTTAATCATGAAAAAACACATAGAAAACTAGAATTTAGGGACACTACAAAATAACTTACAAATACACCTCGAAAGTGACAAGACCATGAAAGGAAAGACTGAGGAACTGTTGCAGATGAGACGAGACTGAAGAGATACAGCTGAATGCACAGAAAAAGGACATTAACGGGGAAACTGGGAAAATTTGACCCAAGTCTGTAGTTTGTCCCAATGTTAGTTTTCTGGTTTTGATAACTACTGTGGTTATGGGAGACACTAAAATTCAGGAAGTTGGGTGAAGAGTATATAAGACCTCTTTACCATTTTTGCAACTTTTCTGTGTATCTAATGATGAGAGCCACTAAGATACTCTGACAGGGAAATGCTAGGCAGGGTTTTAAATGTTAGAAAAATCACTCAGAAAGCAAACACAGAGGGTATTAATTTATTGTATTTAGTTCCAAACTACCTTTCTTTGTCCTGTTTGTGACACTGACTCTGGATGTGTATGACACACATTCCTCCTCAACTGCCAAGATTGCTAGATTGACAAGCATTATTAGACTTGGTTTTAGAAGTTCCTAAAAGTAAAGCAAAATTTAGTCGTAAGTTTAGAGGACAAAGGCTAATTCACTCACTGATTAGCCTATTAGTTTTTAGTGTTTTCAGATACTAGTTTACGTACATCATTCCCACTTAAAAGCACCTTCTAGTCCAGTCTATTCCCTTGTGTGTGTACTCTGAAGACTTGATTCAAAACTTTATTCTAGCTAAAACTACTGTTAACTAGGGAGTTACTATGAACAATTTCTCTTTTAGCATATTCATATCATATCAAAGGTAACTAAACTAAATGTGCAATATGATGTCACTGCAGAAACTCCAGTCAAGAAAATCTGTTAACCATCTTTTTACTAAGAAGAAACAAGAAAAAAAAAAAGGGAAACTATAAGAGTACATACAGAAGTAACCTGAAACACACAGATAATACAGAAATGCAGAAAATATATACATGCTAAATGAGCCAACAGTTCTATAATTCTGTGCTTTCATTTAAATGATTAACTAAAAAGCAATCTAATTACGAAGCATAATTACTCTTTCAAGGGTTAATATGCCACTGAGTCAATTTTCTCAAAGACCTGGGAATTTCTATAACTGTTAAGTGTTGGAGATTGTATTAAGAAAGGAGCAAAAAAAATTTCTTCCTTCTTAACAGCCTTTATATGTTAGTCGAAGTCTGAGAAATAGTGCTAGAAGAAGGTGAGAGGGAAGGCTGTCCTGCTGTTTACAGGGTGGGAAGAGAGATGGGTAGGTCTCGCTAAGATTAACCATGGGAGAAGACATTTTAATTTTACTAAAAATCAGTAAATCAAACCGCTTGCACCATCATTTACTACTGGTAGAGAAAGAGAAGGCAGTAAGGATCAGAGAACTGGGTTCTCTCTGGCTCTGCAACCACAGATCTGGAAAAGCACAATGGGAGTGATGAAGGTCTTTGTTTTGGGAGCTGAAGTGTAATCCTACTTCAGCACATAAACTGTTCTTCAGCTCTAAAAGGGGGTGATTAATATCTGCTTTGCAGCGTTGTAAAGAACATATGAATTAAATTCTCGGAGTCTTTCATTCCGTTATGATTCAACAATTAGCTTCCCTTAATCTCAATTATAGTATCCTTGTGTGTAAAGTTCCTAAAGGGAGGATTAAGTAAGATTATTGCCAAGGACCTTTCTTGCTACAATGTTCTATGAATTTATGAAATGTGGGGAGTGACCTGTGTTTTCCTAGATTTAATAAAGTGACTGTTACACTTTTTCTCTCTTTTATCTGTACTGGTTTAGTCTGTTAAGTCACCTAAACCCCAAACTGCACAAAAATTATGGCACTTGCATTAATTTCTTAAGAAGAGTGAACTCTTAGAACATACAGAAAACATATTTCAAAAGCCAAAAAGATTAAGAGAAAAAAGAAACCCATATTAAGCAATGAGACAGACAAGTCATGGAAAAAGACAAGTTTCAAGAAAAAGAAATAAAGTTTTCATTTTCACCAATATGGCAGGAAAATACCTTAAAGTCCTTCTACTACAATGAACACACACACACAAAGCCAGGTTGAGATATTTAAAAAATGTTTCTTAAAATGCATCATTCACAGGCTGGCAAGAAGGGAAATCTTTATTTAAAGAGGAAAATCCAAGAATCAAGAAAGGTAAGCAAAATTGGAAGCCAGATAATACCCCCAGGACATCTACTGATGCCTGGTGGCCTAGAGGTAAGGAGACAAATGTGTGAGGTGGGGAGTTAGACCAGAGACCCACGCAGACAGGCAAGATCCCAGGCTATACTCTCAAGTAAAAGGGTGACCAGGGGACAGAGAAAGGACTGTCTATCCTCATCAATCTTGGATGGAGGAAGAAGCTGATGAGAGAATTGGGAGAGAATTCTCATTCACATTCCAGCATTCATAGTGGGATTAAAAGCCCTGCTTCATCTTAAGACAGGAGGAACTATGAGAGGATGAGGACAGCAAGAGGTTTCCAATCTCCCCAATTCCCTAAAACCCTAAAATTTTCAGAATATAGCCAAAAGAAAACTAGGTATCTCACAAACCACCAAGTACTATTAAGAAGGGACAAATCACCAAAAGCTGTAAGACTCAGATGTACCAGGATCTGTGCAGGAGGAAGCAGAGGGAAGCAACAGGGCATCCGATGGATGGGGACAGAAGCACCACTCTTATCAACGGCATGCCCTGGAAAACACAGCAAGCCATGTGAAAAAGCAGGCAAAACTCTAAGGAGCTTTACACTCAATTCATGGAATCCACAGTCAGGCCTTGAAGGCACTGGAGCTGTTTGGGCTGTAAGAGCTCTTGAAACCGACCAGCTAAAGCTCTCTTCTACTAAAGAAAACTGCTGGGACAAGAACACGAACTGAGCAAGACAGGAAGAGCAGGGCAATGGAAAGAGAAGGTCCAGATGAAAGTAAAGTGTAAGAACAGCAGGACAGAGCCAGATCTCAGTAAGTACATTTTCAAATACAACAGAAGAGGGAGCTCTGGAGCTGTGACTTTAGAAAACCTCTCCTGACCCATCCTTCTAATTGAAGTGCAGAAAGACTAAAAACAAATGGAAAAAAAAGGACGGTGGTTGAAGGTCATACAAATACACTGCAAGGAGGGAAAAAAATTGAGAATGACCATACAAGCAAGGAAAGATGAAATAGCACAGCTAAGCAACATCTCCTACATCAGAAGAATTGTACCCTAATATTTTTAAGCAGACTAAGAGTCAATTCCCTATAATGGCAGGAAGAGTGAAGAGGTCTTGCTGAACCACCACAGGTATCATTTATGAAAACCAAGTCGTTAAGAAAACTATTGAAGACAGTGTTTACAATAGCTAAGGAAAAGGTAAATCTCACAAACTACAATCCTAAGGGGTAAGAATTGTTGAGTATATGGCTTCTTGGTTTGGGGGCAGTGCAAAACCCTCAAAGTTTTGGCTGCAAAAACGGTGGCAGGAAAAACCAGAGCCTTACAGCTAAAGATGCCAGATATCAAGAGCTCAGGGTTGGGGAGGTAACTAGGAACTGATGGCACAAGAACTGTAGAAGGAGTAGCACTCACATTCAGAGCATAAAATGCTGAAATCCCTGGCTGACAGCTGAACTACATATGCTCAGAGTAGCATGGTGAAAAACCAGTCAGGGACCAGAAAGAAGCTTTCTTTTGAAAGAGTAACATGGAGCCAAATCTATGAATTTGATGTTTTCCCAAATGTGTTCATCTAGGGTCACAGAAAGCTTGAAACATCAGAATACAGAGTCCCACGCTGGCAGAATAGCTAGAAACTAGGGAAATCCCTAGAAGGAAGGAAACTTCAGAGAGAGTCAGTCTGTCTCTACCTAGGTGTTTAGTTGACTTCCAAACTTTACAGGCACAGGGAAGACCCACAGGGCTCTAGACTAAAGAAACATCAGTGGGAAGACACAGAACAGAGTGGAGATATAAACAGATGCATATCACAGGGAAAACGAAGTTTACAGTTTGATTCCAAGCAATTTAACTGTCTGCTACAAAAACCCAATAATCCTCAGAAGACACAAAAGAGTTAAGTTACCATAAGATGTCCAATTTTCAACTAGAAAAGCACAACAACATGGAAGTGTGACCCATGTGAAGTTAAAAAGACAGTCAATAGAAACTGAACCTAGATATTAAATTTAACAGACTTCAAAGCAGCTACCATAAATATTTCAAAGAATTTGAAAAATATGCTCAGGGAATAGAAGGCAAATATGGTATCAATAAACAGATAGGGCAATGTCAGCACTGAAAAAAAAGAACAAAATGTTTACTAAAATGAACTCACTAGATTGCCTAAACAACAGACTGATGCTGTCTTCTGCCATCTGTAAAAACTTGCATATAGAAGAATTTAAAGAAAAGAAAGAAAAAGAGATGAATTTAAAAAATGAATAAAATCCAAAGACATTTGACAATAAGAAACAGCACAGTAAGTGGACTCCAAGGAGAGAAAGGAGAAAAAAAATCTGAAGAAGTAACATCTGAAAAATCCCCCCAAATGGTCAACATACCTCAAACAGAATAAACACAAATAAAGCTACTAAGACTTAGTCATACTGACAAAATCCAATGATAAAGAATATCTTAAGAGCAAAGAAAACTGACATTACATATAAGAAAATGACAATGATAAAAATGTAGACTGACTTCTCATTAGAAACAATGAAGTTTGAAGACACTGGAACAACATATTCAAACTGCTAAAGGGGGTCGGGGGGAACCTATCAACCATGAATCTAATATCCAGCAAAATGCCCTTTTAAATTAAAGTGAAATAGGGTCATTTTCAAATAAAAAACCACTTATCACAGGCAGATTTGCACTAAAAGAAATACTAAAGAAATTCTCCACTCCAAATGGAAATTATACTAGATGTCAACATGGATCTACAGGAAATGGGGAAAGTCAGAAATGGTAATTATGTGGACATATGTAATACATAATTTCTTATATTTCTTTAAAAGATGAGATCTTAAAGCCAAAATTAGGACACTATTGACAGATTTACAAAGTATATAGATTAACACATATGACAATTCTGAGAATGAGGGAGAAATGGAAATATATTATGGAATAACATATGAAGATGTAGTACATATGACAATACTGCTAAGGATAAGAAGGGAAATGAAGATATACTATTAAAAAATTGTGTTTTACTACAGGTGATTCAATATTAATGCTAAATAGATTAGGATATAGTTTGAATGCACATTTTAATTCCTAGGGAACCACCACCTATCCCACAAAAAGCAAAACAAATATAGCTAGAAAACCAACAAAAGTTTTACTAACACAAGAACTAAAAGAAGAGGAATAATGACAGAACACTCTACCTAAAAAAAGCACTAAATTACAGACCTAAATACAACCATATTAATAATTACTTAAAATGTAAATGGACAAAACATTCTAATCAAAAGACAGATTATCAGATTGGATTTTTTTTTAAAAAGCAAGAACCAACTATAGTCTAGTTTCAAAAGGAGCACTTTAAATATAGACAGAAACAAACTAAAAGGCTGAATACACACACATATACATACATACATACTCCAAGGCTGGAATGGACTTATTAATAAACAAAGTAGACCTCAAGGAGCATTACTATAGACAAAAAGGGACAAAAATCATGACTAAAAATATGAACAGAATAGGAAGATATACCAGTATTTATAAATATACATGTAGCAAAAGACAAGAGCTCCAAAATATATGAAACAAAAACAGAAGGAAGAAATAGACAGACATATGCACCATCAAAGTTGGAGATCTAATACACCTCTCAGTAACTGATAAAGCTGGACAAAAACCCAGTACAGGTATAGGTCTAAGTTACAATATCAACCTTAACTTAGCTGATATTTATGAAACACTCCACCAACAACTCAGTAATTATATAACCTTTTTAAGTGCACATGGAACATTCACCAAGATGGTCATATTCTGGGCCATAAAAGTCTAAATAAATTCCAAAAGTCTGAAATCATACAGAAAATGTTCTCTGTAATTTTTAAAAATATAAAATAAAAAATTTAGTAAAACCTCAAATATCTGAAAATTAAACAACCTAACTCTAAACCACCCATGGGTCAAAGAAGAAATCACAAGGGAAATTAGAAAATATTTTGAACTAAACTAAGTTAAAAGCATATCAAAATTTGCAAGATACACTAAAGCAAGGCTTGAAATTTATAGCATTAAATGTTCATCTTAGAAACAAGAAAATTCTTGAACCAAAGACTAAACTTTCACACTGTGAAGCAAAAAGAAAAGCAAATTAAAGCAAATGTGGAAGGATGAATAATAAGAGCAAAAACAATTACCTGCCAACAAATTCAATACATTAAATAAACTCCATTAAAGACACAACACCAAACTCAAGGAGAAATAGGAAGACTAAATAGCTTTATATCTAATAAAAATAGTGAATTCATAATCTAACTTAACCACAAAGAAAACTTCATTATCAGGTGGTTTCACTGATAAATTCTAGTAAACATTCATAGAAGAATCAAGACCGATTTCAGAAAAAAAAAAAGAGGGAATGCTTCTTCATACCGTTTATGAGGCTAAGCATAACTGACATAAAACAGGAAGAGAAAATTACAGACCCATATACCTTATTAACATAGACAACAATTCCTCAAAGCATTAACATATATTAAAAGGACCAAACATAATCAGATCATTCATACTCAGATCAAAAGTATATTACATGCACTCTAGAACCCTTATAATAAAACTGCAAAACTATCAGAAAACAAATTACCAGAAACTCAGATGACCTACAAAGGGGCAGATTACTCATCAGCTGGACTAATACAATGTAATTGATAACCAATAAAATTTATGCCCAGATAAAAAGCCATTAAGAGTGACAACAATAGTAAGATCATCTTTAGACATACAAATACCAAGAATTTACCCTCCCAAATCCTAAGATAATTATAGAGGTGTGATTTGATCTATTCCTAGATTAAGTAAAAGTATATGTCCACACAATGAACACTCATTGCAGCATTATTCGTAATAGACAAAAAGTAGAAACAATTCAGTATCAGCTGATGAACAGATAATTAAAATGTGGTATATCCACAAAATGGAATATTATTCAGCCATAAAAAGAATGTACAGATATATTCTACAAGGATGAACCATGAATCATAAAGCTATGCTTTTAGCATATTAAGAAAGAAGCCAGACACAAAACCGCATATTGTATGATTCCATTTTTTAAAAATATACAGTATAAGCAAATTCATGGTGACAGAAAGTTGATTAGTTGTTGCCAGGGATGCAGGGTGAGGGAGTGGGGGGGAAACTGACAACTAACAGGTATGGAGTTTCTTTCTAGGTGATGAAATGTTCTGAAATTAGTGGTAAGAGTTGTACAACTTTGTCAGTGTATGAATATACTAAAAGCCACTGAACCATATGCTTTAAAAGGAGGAATTCTATTTGGCATGCAAACTTTATCTCAAAGAAAATGGGAAGAAGAAGAGGGGAAAGAAAGAATAAGATGTAATTCAGGAACAAGAGTCAGCCCATATTGAAGCAAAGGGATAAACAAAGCAAGTTTTCAAATGTAATGTTAGAAAATTAAAATAACCTATAAATAAAAAAAAACAATGTGTATTTTTAAAGGATAGAACACTAGACAATATAAATGGGGTAAGATTTCAAAAAACAGTTAACACTGTCCTATGACTTGTTAAACCCTTAAAGATGATAGATACAGCTTAACTAATATATCTCATTTTTGGTATACTGAAAAGAATTGAAATATTCTGGAAAAGCATAAAATGAGGGACTGGATATATTAAAAAGGTAAAGACTGCTGACATCCTTACCACATTTAAGAAGAAAAAGTACTGAATAATTTGACTATTCAGAATAGTTAAGCGGAATTTAAAGAAACTAATGGCAACCACAAGGTCAGACAAATAATTTTTACCTTCTAGACCAGCAAAGGAAAAGGGCAAGTCCATACAGAAAAATCTCTCAAACCAACAGCTGAAAAGATAAAAGTAAGCCAAGAAGGATGATAAACAGCAAACACTAACAAGTCCAAATAGTTCAGAAACCGTATTTAAATGTAAATACATTAAACCCATAAAACAGAACACACTGAAGCTTTTTTAAGTATTGCTATATGCTACTTGAGAGATATACTTGTAAACAAAGCCAGATTTTTTTTAATTGAAAGCAAAAATACTACCCCAAAAAAGTCAGAATAGCAACAGATAACAAATTTTAAGGAAAAAACTCATTAGTAGAAGGGTACTACATACTGAAGGGTATATCAATATTTGATAAATACCTAAGTCTGAGATATATATGTATGTATTTGAACCTTGAACCAAATACTGAACTCTAATTCCAAAATAAAATCTTTCAAAAGATCACAAAAGGAAATCTTCATGAATTTACAGGATTCTTAAAGACTATTCTCTGACCATGATGCAAATGAAATTAAAAAGTAGTGAAGAACGAGTTTCACCTTAAAAATATCTAAATTTAAGTTCTAATTTTTAAGTACTCAGAAACAAAACTCCTGGAGGCTGTAAATTTTTAAAGACTTTTTGGCTTTTAAAACATATGAATAAATACCCTAATGAAAAAAATTAGTGAACATGCTTTAAGTAAATAAAAATCTAAAGATACTTACAATTGAAAAAATAATAAATCACACCTGTAAGATGTGGTGAAACTCTACTTATAGGGTAATTTTATAGCCTTCATTAAAGAACAAGAAGAGCTAAGTATTCAACTCAGTAAGCCAAGAAAAGAACCAGACAACCCAAAGAAGGTAGAAGGAAATAAAGACCAAGAAATAAAGTAGAGGATAAAGATAAAAAGGATCAATAAAATAAAAATTTAAAAACTCTTAAAAAGAAATGAGAAAATTTCTGTAACAAAAAGGTACAAAAAGCATGAAGAATGTTAAAGGTTTATGATCATAGATTTAGTATAGATTTTCTAAAATCCTAAGAATATTTTTAAATAAAAACTTCAGGACACAACTGACTTATGAAATAGCACTACTAAATCAGTAAGCGCTAATTCTTTAATGGATGATCAAATACCTCCTCTCCTATCTTACAGGGCAACAGAGGCCTAGATGATTTCATAAGCAAGTAAATTCAAACCTTCATAGACAGAAAATACAAAGATTCTGTAATTGTTTCAGAATAGAAAAAAGTATTAAGTTGGTTACCTATCCTTCAAGTGACTATTTTAACACTGATTATAGAAAGAACTTACCAATTTACATAAATACACTATAACTAGGCAGAGTTTATACCAGAAATGCAAGGATGGCTCAACATCAGAAAACATATTAATATCCTACATTAAAAAATTCAAAGGCAAGAGAAGGCAAATGACAATCTCTAATAATTGCAGAAAGCACATTCAGTACAATTCATTTACCATTCACAAAAACTACTCACAAGCTAGAAATAAGAGAACCTGAGTATTTTAACCATATTTTAATAAAAGGATTTCTAGCAATTATCTACAGCTTTTACTTAATAATAAAATTTCATAGAACTTCTATAATTAGAAATAAAACAAGAATGTTTGTTGTTATTCCTAACATTGTACTGGATGATCCAAGCCAGTGTAACAAAAAGAAAAAGAAATAACATAGGTATGAGTTTGAAAAGAAAAATGTATAACCATCCTTATTCACAC
>JAVSCE010011281.1:0-99624 GCA_032199065.1 Smutsia gigantea
ATTCATCCTACACACCCAGCCAGTTCCCAGGTGATGGCACAGTAATGAGTACATTTCTTGCCTTCATGGAGCTTATAGCTTTAGAGGGGGTGGGGGCAGACAGGCACGTAACAATGGTTAAATTCATAATGATGTAATTGTGGACAGTGTTCCAAAGACGTACAGCACTTACCCGTATTTGGAGGGAAACGAATCAGGTCTGGTGGGGGCAGAGGCGGGAAAGCATGGCACTCAGCAAGGCCTCCCTGACAAGTGGCATTTAGCTGAGACATAAGGAGGAGAAGTTAGCCAGGCAGATGGGAAGAAGGGGATAAGAAGAGAAAGAGTATTCTAGACAGTGGGACGCACCAGTGCCATGTATGTCACCAGGGTAAGAGGGAGAACTTGCTAGAGAGAGTGAGCAAATAGGATGGGGTGTGAGACAGCAGGAGCAGATCATGGGGTGCAAGTCTGGGCTGTACACAGTGGGCTGGATTACCAGCACCTCTGAGGAGAGAGTGCTTGGGTGTTAATAATGATAACAGTGATGACAATAGGCGGTACCTCTTAGAAAGCACTTTCCAGTTGCTATGCGCTTTCTATGCCTCCTGTTAGTCAGCGCTCTTAATCCCCCAAAGGGATTAGAATGGTTATCTTCCCATTTTACAGATGAGGGAAATAAGGACTAGAGAAATAAATGAATATATTGAAGGCTGTGCTGCCAACAAGCGAAAGAACTCAAACTTGATCCATGGTCTTCCTGTTCCGAGTTCAGAACAAAACCCTTGTTCTGAAAACTTTCCCCTACTGCCTGGTGGCATCAGTGACTCTGGCTGAGAGGGGCCAGGCTGTCTCCAAAGGTTTAGTTGCTCTGAGCCCTGAGAAGAGAGGGGTGGAGGAAGTGGGTTGAGGGACAGGGTGCTGGTGGCTCTGGCTGTGGTAGAGAATTTCTGGGGAGAACTCCAGGGGCGGCGGAGGCGGTGAGGAAGCACTGACTTGTTCATACGTATGAACTGTTCGTGAATTGAGGATTAGTCAGACGCTGGCTGCACTGTTACGGAAGTAGTGGGCTGACTGTGTACTTAACCTGAAGCTGCGAAGGCTGGATTTTGTTCTCTCATGGTGATGCTGTGAACCAGGGAAGGCAAGTAGAATCTAGGGGGTGACTTTTGAGTGGGAAAACACCTTCTCTAATATTTGCAGGTGACTTTGAGGCCTGTGGAAGATAGGTACCTGTTAGAGAACTTACAGAGTCCCTGACCAGATATGGCCAAAGCTAGAATGCCTCTCTAGCAGAAGAGACCTGGCACTTCATTTTTCACAGTGTTCATGCAATCACTAAGCAGCTCTAGAGAAGACTTAAAAGTAGCTGGGGAGGGAATGTATCATAAAGGTAACTCAAGGATTTCCTGACAGATACTTAGTGCCATGATTCACAGAGAACTCCCAAACCCCTTGAGTGCAGTAGAGTTGGAAAACACCTAAAACTGGCTTTGGTGATATAGACATCAAAATGGCAAAAAGTAGAACCATTATAGAATTTAGGAGAAGTAAAATAACTGCCCCTCTGGGGCTGACACTCCTACCTTAACTATGGCTCTGCTGGTGTGTTCTCCTATAATTTTCAGGATGTTGAAGTATGTGGATGGGATGCTTCCCACTACAGTCTGACCCTAATATTAGTAATCCAGATATAATTGCTGTTCAAACACCAGGAGTTAGTCACGGAATGTTTGACCCGCAACCGACATCTATTTTTATTTGTGTAACCAAAATTTCCAAGACTGTTAGTACCATGTATTTCTGTAGGCCTGGTATGTGTTATCTCCACTGGTCCTTGGACTAGTTAAGATTCGGAAGTCCTGGTTAATAATACCATAATGTGTTCTTGAAAGTTGCTAAGAGAGTAGGCCTTAAATGTTCTCACCACAAAAAAAGAAACAGTACTTATGTGACATTATGGAAGAGTTAGCTAATAGTATGGGGGTAATCATTTTGCAATATAAAAAATAAATATGTATTAGAAAGTCAACTTGGCCAAGGTCCCAGTTGTTAGCTGCTGTTTCTGTGGCTAGTAGCAGCTGGAATCCCCTTCCTTCTTTTTGGGATCATCAGTTAAGCAAGGACTGGGTGCAGAATATTGTGGAAAAAACCTTGAGCACGTGAGAAACTCTGCACTAACTTACCCAGTTGGAGTCTCAGGCTGAGGAGGCATGTGATCCAAAGGAAGGAGTTCTGGTTGTCCCAGGGCAAACCCATGTTTTAGATGTGACCTCGGGCAAGGTCCATACCCTTTTCTTGAGCCTAGGTTTCCTTGCCTGGACAATAGAAACAATTAGATATGCTTCACTGCATTGTTATGAGGATTAAATGAAGTAATAAGCAACAAGATCAAGGGTTTTAATTATCTTATTAATTATGTTATATATAATTTTTGGTACACTGCAAATTTTCCACAACATGTAGATACACTAAACATCATCGGACTTTTTTTTAATTAAAAAAAAAAGATTAGCTTTTACTCTTGTGTCTGGCATGCAGAAGGTCAACCTTAGCCTTAATGGTTAATAATAAGCAAGACACCCCCTAGGAGGCAGGCATGTCCAAGCAGGTCTGGGGAACAGGAGGGGCAACTCACTGTGGCTATAACTGCGTGTGGGACTGAGGCAACTTCTGGGAGAGAATTTGTGCTCAAGGAAAAGAATCGAAGTTCCCCCGTTAGGTCAAGGGCAGTGGATCAGAGTTGTAGGAGACAGGTGCTCCTAAGCACAGCTCTGTGTCTGTCATGTAGACAGACCCCCTCCCTTCCGTCCAGGGGCCCCTGTCCCCCCGTGGACTCCTGACTGAGCTCTAGGGAATGGAATGACCAAACTAAAAAGCCATTTCCTAAAATCTGTGCTAGCCTTTGAGAGTACTTTAGGCAGCCTAGTTTGTAACTTTTTAACCTAGTGTTTACAGGGAAACAAAGAGGACTTCCCCTTCCCGGTCCCCCAGAGGTGTCTGCTCCAGTATGGAGAACCAGGCCCCACGACCTGAGATGTCTTGGTGGGTCTGAGTGTGGCAGCCTACGAGGCAGATTTCACTGTAGGGAGAGAAGGAGAGTAGGGAAACAGCAGCCAGGCGGTGCCTGAGGGGGTTACTAGGCACACCTGGGACATTTTTATAGGTATGTCAAATCTATTTGGGGAAAATGTGTTGCACACCTCAGAGTGTTACTGAATGGTCACCTGATGCATAGTCACAGGAGGGAGGAGTGTATTTATTGTTTTGTAACAAATTACCTCAAACCCAGTGGCTTAAAACAACAATAATAAACATTTATTATTTCTCACAATTCTGTGGGCCAAGAATTTGGGAGTAATTGGATTGGGTTGTTTTGTTTCAAGATGTCTTCTGAGGTTGCAGTCAAGATGTCAGCTAGGATTGCAATCGTCTGAAGGCTTGACAGGCTGGAGGATCCACTTCCAAGAGAGCTCACTCCCACAGCTAGTGAGGTGATGCTGGCTACTGGCCCAAGGCTCAGCCCCTCTCTTCCAGGGTCTCTCCACAGGGCCACTTCAGTGTCCTTAGAACACGGTGACTGGCTTCCACCAAAGAAAGCAATCCAGAAGTGAGCCAGGCAGAGGCTATTGTTTTTATGACCTAAACTCAGAGTCACATAGCATCATTTCTGCCACATTCTATTACTTTGAAGCAAGTCACTAAATGTGGCCCATACTCAAGAGGAGAGGAATTGAGTTTTACCTTTTGAAGGGAGGTATGTCAAAGAATTTGTGGACATATATGGACACCACATAGCACTATGCCAGGTGTTTACCAACCTACTTCAGAATACCCACTGAACCCTAATACAATCTGAGCAACATAAAGTACTGACTTGTAATATGCAAACAAGTAAATAATACAGAGCTAAAGGTAGAGAATACATGTGCATGTGTGTGTATATATATGTGTGATGGAACAGGAAGAATGAGAGAGTCCTAGTTTCTTGGAGAATTACTCAAAAAATAGCTTAAGGAACTCCAAGAATATAACTCACTATCAAGAAGTGCTACATCTAAAATCTGTCTCAGGATATTGGCAGAGAGAGGAGGGTATGAAAGGGTCTCATTTTGCCCATTTCACTCTCTGTCCCACAGAAGTTTCTACCCTAAGGCTAGGAACTCAAGTACTAGGGGAGTTAAAAGCTGGTGTTTTATGGGGAAAACAGTGTAGCACAGAGAAGGCAAACAGTGAATCTGTGGCATCTTACTACACTGATGGACAGTGACTGCATTGGGGTATGAGTGGGGACTTGGTAATATGGGTAAATGTAGTAACCACATTGTTTTTTCATGTGAAACCTTCGTAAGAGTGTATATCAATACCTTAATAAAAAAAATGAGAGCAAAAAAAAAAGCTGGTGTTTTAAACAAAGCATCCCAGTTATGTCTAGTCAATGCAAACAGTTCCCTTGCTTCATAGAAACAATCCAAACAGGCTACCGCCACTGGCAGACAGAACTGCAGTGGGGAAGGTACACACACAAATGTGGATGCCTGCACCCACTTGGGCTTAACAAGATAAACAACTACTCAAGCACAAAATGGTGATCTTGTTTTCTTAACATTTGGCCCTGACAGTCATATGGTCTGTGACCTCCTAGCTTTTAAGTATGTCCCCTCTTAGGTTAAGTAGCAGATTCCTCTTTGCAAGAGAGCACTGTGTACTCTCCAAGGTTGGAAATGGTAGGTTTTCAGAGTTGAGTGAAAATATTGTGTTGACAGCCCTTTGCCTGCTTAAAGCAGCAGGGTTGTTTACTTAGGCTGGAACACAGCTTTGTTGAGGCAGAGAGTCATGGTCCTGCCATCAGGGTTGTCTAGCAACACGTTTGTGCCATGTCACAGAATTTCAAACTGGACTGGACCAGAAGCACCCATTTTGGGGAATTTCCAGATTGACAGTCTTCCTCTCACTCTGTCTCATGGCTCCTAAAATCTGAGTCACGCAGAAAGATGCAAGAGTGATTGTTTGTGTCCCCCCCCCCAGATTCTCTTCTTGGAAAAGTTAAAAAGACTATTTGTTCTTTGAGAGTTGATTACTCTAAATTACTGAAAACATCTCATTTTAGTTTGAGTCTTACTCTGACAAGCCAGTTTAATATCTATCAAAGCAGCTCAAAGTATACAGTGAACATTCTACCCACAAAGATAATACATTTTAAAAATATACTTCGTCATTCGAAAAGTTATTACCAGGGAAAGAAATAGTATACTGGTATAAAGGCATACTTTACCAACAATAGATTAGAGGGGTTGACCATAATAATAAAAAAAAGACTAATTTATAATTTATTAATTTATTAAACACTTATTGAATGATTACTTACTTGACTCAAAAGCTAGAAAAGTTAAGCAAATATTTGCTTCGTGCCTTCCTAGAGCTTATAGTGTGGCAAGGAGGAGATAATAAGGTAACCTCAAATGTTGTCGGGAAAAACAGTGAGCACTTGGGAACCGTAGTGTGTAGAGGGAGAAGTTAAAGGGAGAAAGGGCCTGGAGATTAGAATGTGCTTGAGGAGGGGAAGTGTCCATGTTGGAGGGCGAGGATGGGATATGTAGTGCCCCTCCTAGGTACTCCTAAAGACAGAGCCAACTGCACCCACCCCTCTCCCTTACCAATAGAAACTGGGCAGACAATGTTATTTTGTGTAAATTGTGAACCTGTGTATCTTTGTGGTAAAATTGCTGTTGACATTGGCCCCACTTTGCATTATTTATGATTTTAAAAAGCAATATTGATTTTATTATAAAGAGACTATTTTTCCTCAGAGGGTTTGTTGATTAATGTTTGTTGCAGTTAAAGTCTCAGTGTAGCCACTACTGACTTTGGTCACCTACTCCTTTTTTTTTTGAAGGCCTGTGTTTTATTTTTATTTTTTTCCACTTGGAAATCATTATTATTTTTTATTTTGGTATCATTAATCTACAATTACATGTGCAATATTATGGTTATTAAACTACCCCTTCATCAGGTCCCCCCCACCAACCCCATTACAGTCACTGTCCATCAGCGTAGTGAGATGCTATAGAATCACTACTTGTCTTCTGGGAGTTGTACAGCCCTCCCCCTGCCCCCCCAACATTACATCTGCTAATCGTAATGTCCCTTCTTCCTTGTCCTCCTTCCCACCCATTCCCCAGTCCCTTTCCCTTTGGTAACTATTAGTCTGTTCTTGGGTTCTGTGAGTCTGCTGCTGTTTTGTTCCTTCAGTATTTTTTCTTTGTTCTTATACTCCACATGAGTGAAATCATTTGATACTTGTCTTTTTGGCTTGGCTTATTTCACTGAGCATAATACCCTCTAGCTCCATCCATGTTGTTGCAAATGGTAGGATTTGTTTTCTTCTTATGGCTGAATAATATTCCATTGTGTACATGTACCACCTCTTCTTTATCCATTCATCTACTGATGGACACTTAGGTTGCTTCCATTTCTTGGCTATTGTAAATAGTGCTGCAATAAACATAGGGGTGCATATGTCTTTTTCAAACTGGGCTGCTGCAGTCTTAGGGTAAATTCCTAGGAGTGGGATTCCTGGGTCAAATGGTATTTCTATTTTGAGTTTTTTGAGGAACCTCTATACTGCTTTCCACAATGGTTGAACTAATTTGCATTCCTACCAGCAGCATAGGAGGGTTCCCTTTTCTCCACATCCTCGCCAACATTTGTTGTTGTTTGTGTTTTGGATGTTGGCCATCCTCACTGGTGTGAGATGATATCTCATTGTGGTTTTAATCTGCATTTCTCTGATGATTAGTGATGTGGAGCATCTTTTCATGTGCCTGTTAGCCATCTGAATTTCTTCTTTGGAGAAGTGTCTATTCATGTCCTCTCCCATTTCTTAATTGGATTATTTGCTTTTTGTTTGTTGAGGTGCGTGAGTTCTTTATATATTTTGGATGTCAACCCCTTATCGGATACGTCATTTATGAATAGATTCTCCCATACTGTAGGATGTCTTTTTGTTCTACTGATGGTGTCCTTTACTGTACCGAAGGTTTTCAGCTTGATATAGTCCCACTTGTTCATTTTTGCTTTTGTTTCCCTTGCCCGGGGAGATATGTTCATGAAGAAGTCATTCATGTTTATGTCCAAGAGATTTTTGCCTGTTTTTTTCTAAGAGTTTTATGGTTTCATGACTTACATTCAGGTCTTTGATCCATTTTGAGTTTACTTTTGTGTATGTGCCTAATCCTTCTATCAAATATTTTTATTAGCTACCATGTATTATGCATTCAGGAATTCAACATTAAGTGGATTTATGTTCAGATCAGGTAGAAGGCGTAGTAGGTTAGGAATTACGGGCTTTTTTCTCTGTTTCAGTCTTTAGACACTCTTTGTCAATAAATTCAAAGTTAGCAGGCTAATATCACTTTATGCCAGTTTGAGTCTTTAACCAGAATATATACAAGGTAGACTATTGATCTTAAAATATTGCCTCTATTGTCCCTTTCCAGGCATAAACTAAATCTTTCCATTTTTCTTTTTATGTAACTTTGACAAAACCATGCACAAAAGATGTTGCATGTATACTTTTTTTTGTAATGAAAATTACATATTTACTGCTGCTAATTACAGAACTATGACTAACATTTACTAGTTACTAGTTAATTCAAATATAGGCACATTTGCTGATTATTTCTAACATTTTAGAAGAAGTCCAATTTAGGTTTATCTGGAATATTTGAAACATTCTGTTCAAGAATCATTGTAGCTACTCATTTTATTTCCTGTTAAGATTAGCTGTCTAATATCCAGCCAGGATGGGTCAGGTAGGAGAGGTAGGGGAGAAAGAATAGATAACATAAATACCATGTTAAAAGTGATAAAGTTGGATCATTGATAAACTGTCTTGACTAAATTACAATAAACAGGAATCTTGAGACAGGTAAGGATAATGAAGGAATGAGACTAGATAATCTTGAGATAAATGTACTATCAATAAAATTATATGATTTTCAATTTAAATTGGGGAAAAATAGACATAGATGTTTCTTACCTACTCAATTTAGCTCTCATACTGTCTTTGTGTAAAGTTTAAATTTCATAGTACAAAGCGTGTTCTTAAGATCTGGGGTTTTCTCCAAAATGGATATTCATTTGTTTTGTAATATAATGCCAAGAATATCAATCAATAAAGTTTAATTATTCATTGCTTTTCTTTTTCTTTAGCTTAGTCTTAAAAATGTTTCTCAATTGTGAAACTGCTTATCATCCAGAAATGGCATACATTGTATTCTTCCTTCAAAATTTGAAATACATTATTTATTCCAAGGCATTATTTTTATTCCAAAGATATCTCTCCCAAAGATATTTTACCTTATTCTCTTTAATGTTTCTGTGCTAAGGGTTAGCACATTTTTTTTCATTAATTTGCTGGAAAGGAAAATAGGTGCAGGATTCCCTGAAACTTGGACCTCTTTGGAGTTGGACAGACCTAGAATAACTTACGTTATTTTTCATACTTCCCATTCTATTCTTCTATAATAGAAGAATAATGTAATATAACCTTGGGCAAGTCACCTCCTAAAGCTTTTATCACTCATCTGTAAAATGAGAATGATGGTACCTATCATATAAAACTGTTTTTAAGGACTTAATTCAAATCCAGTATTCAGTACATTCCAAACACTTACTAACCCTTCAGGAAATTTTAGCTGTTATTGCAATTATCAGCACTAATACTTGCTACGAGCTAAACTGTGTCCCCCATCCCCACCCCAAATTCCTATGTTGAAGTCCTAAGCCCTAATACCTGAGAATGTGAGTGTGTTTGGAGATAGAGTCTTTAAAGAGACAATTAAGGTAAAATGGGGTCATATGGGTGGGCCCTAGGCCAGAGTGACTGGTGTCATATTGTAAGATGAGGAGATTATGATATAGACACACAGACTGTGTGAAGGCACAGGGAGAAGGTGGCCATTTGCAAGCCAAGCAGAGAGACTTCAGGAGAAATCAACCCTGCTGACACCTTGATCTTGAACTTTCAGGCTCCAGAACTGTGCAAATTAAATTTCTCTTGTTTAAACCACCTACTCTGTAGTACTCTGTTCCAGCAGCCCTAGCAAGCTAATTCAGTACTCTTGACAAAAAGAGTATATTTCTAAATTACATGTTAAACAGTATACAGTAAGAAACCTTTCTGAAAGCTACTGTGTTTGGTCTGTTTCTGTAATTTTCTTGCACGGAAAAAGAATCAACTGCGTGTTCTATTCTCCTGCCCTAAGCTGCCATGAGTGAGATGTTGTGAGCCAGACTTGGGTGGAATACAGACACAAAGATCATGTGGCCAAGATACCCCAGAGCCTAATATAAACAGCTTAATAATTTGGTATTTATTATGTCAATACTGGCCAGAGCGGTAAGCCTGGAGTAAGAGAGGCAGAGGTGAATCAGAGAGTGAGTTTCATATTTAAACATCACTCCATTAGGAAGGTTTGTATTTCTCTCCAGTTCGAGCTAAATATATTGTTTGTTCATTTAGTGATATTATGGAAACAGAATCAGTAAGCATTTGTTTTTCTTAAACCAGATCATGGTCTCACTGGAACTGGGGCTCATAATGCCCACATGAATGGCTGATTGTTCTTGGGGACAACTCTGAATATCAGGTGACCTTTTTCTTCTCAGCAGTTCGGACTCCTTTTCATTCCTTCTTCCAAGCCCATCCTTGCTGACTGCTCATCTGTCCTTTGCTCTACTTTCTGTCCTCTGGCAGACCAGGTAGGCCAAGTGTGGGCATGTAGACAACCCTGACAGCTGTGGAATTCAGGCCACTGGAATCATCTTTCCCCCTGTCATTAAGCCATGGCTCACCTTTTCCAGAGACAAGAAGCAAGAACTTCCCCATTCTCTCTACCCTCAAGAATGTTTGCAGCCATACCAAAGCCCTGAATGCTCCCTCACTGATTAAAGGCAACTTGTCTATTGTCATTGGAGGGAAAGAAACCTAAATCATTAAAATGGCAATGTTCAGGAGGCTGGCTCTCCATAAGAGACTGAGATCTGTGTTTGTCAACTGCAGGTGGTACGAAATGACATTCAGTCTGAACCTCTGTGGGCATTTCAGTAGGATGGGGCCAGAGCAGAGAACACAGCGAGAGTAAGCAGCTCCTTAGGTTTTGCAGTCTAGGAACCTTGTTTGCCTCACTCTAGTACTGCAACTACTGTATCTAATAGGGAGAGATGGCAAAAGAGACCATGTTCTGTAGAACCCCAAGCCCCAGCATCCCAGGGCTGAGGGGGCTCAGAGCCAAGAAACAACAGCTTAACTGCCAGCACAGTCACATGCACTCTGTCACTTAGTGTAAACCCTGTGACAACCCTGAGAGGTTAGGGCTGACACTGTCATTTCCATTTACTCTGGTCAGTGACCTACAGAGGTCTTGGGAGTAGAACTGGGCTGGGCTCTAAGTATTCACGGGGTCATGATGCCCCACCTTGCCTCGGATCACACCGCAGAGGCGGCAGCACACCCAGCTGATCTGCATCCTAGCCTGATCCCCTCCGAGTCAGCAGCAGTTTGGAGATATGCCCACTTTTACCAACCCAGCCCGTGCTGTCTGCCTTAGTCACCTCCGGCTACATTGGTTTTCTGTGTCTCACAACAATTTCATTATGAGAACTTTTATTATTGTGGGATATTGAGGGCTGCCAGAATGTTCCCTGCTCTCCTTTTCCAGAGAATAGATTAGCAGCAAGTCCTTTATCTCGGCCACCAAGAGTCACCTGGATCTCTCCGGCACAATGACTGCTTTAATCTGCGTTTCCTATTGTATCTTGCTCCTGGAGAAGGAGATGCAAAGAGTACAGGCTGGAGATACAAGCCTCAAGTCCAGACTTTTCCCAACTGGGAAGGGCCAAGTCTGGAAATTGTGCCTAGTGCCCTGGCGACTGGCTTTGTCTGCCTTGCTTTGTAGAAATAGCTTGGCCTGATGGAAGGTGCAAAGTAAAACTAAAAATTGACCTTGGGCCTGCCAGGTGATTATACACTCATTTTTATCTTTGTGCCCAACCCCCTGCATATTGGCCTGTTTTCAGCTTAAACAACAGGGCATTTCTGGGTATGGGAGGCTGGCCAGGCCACAGTGCTAGGGAGAAGAAAACCAAGGCGCTTTGCATTGGGCCAGGCTTCTAACCCATGCCAGCATTCCTGAGCAGTTGCGACAGAGACCAAGTTCAGACGGCAGATGTCGTGGGGCTTGGAACAGCCCTGGGAGTTCCCAGGGGCTCCCCCGAGAGAGCTGCTCTCCCCGCCTCACCCCTGGGAAGGAGCAGGAAGAGCCTGTGTCACTGAGGGAAGAGGGTCCTGCGTGGCGGAGCTGGAGCTGGGCAGTGCCCCCCGTGACTGCCTTGTTGGGGATGTCCCTTGGTAAGAGAAGCTGCTACTTCAAAATCCTGCTGTGAGGGGTGCTTCTGCAGTACTCTCTCTCTAGACAAGGAATTTATCCTTAGGAAGGCCTTGAAGATCCTAAAATGGTGAGGGGCCTGCTTCGGAAGGACTTTCCGGTGCCAGTCCCCGCTGCTTCAGTCAGTCACCAGGAACTACTGGGGTCTGGACCAGAGGGGGCAGAGAAGCCCAAAGGTCTGCTCCCAGGTCCTCCTTTGGGCCCTGATGTAGCCTAGCTGTTAGGAGCTGTCTGCTACCTGGCTGCAGGCCCACCCACACAGCCCATAACCTCACAGACCTGCCACCCTGACTAGCCCGTGCCTGGAGCAGGAATGAAGACTGGACAGGCTTCTCAGTGGGACTCACTGCTGGGAGAATCCAAATGCTTGGGCGAGAGGCAGGAGTGCTGTTATCTGCCTGCTAGTCCAGACGCCTTGCGCGCCTGTTCCTTCACTCGTTCATTCATCCAAGTACAGCTCTCGGGAACTGCTGTGGGTTGGATTAGACGCCAGGCCCCGGGGGGCACACAGGCCAGCAGGCCAAAGTTGCTGCTGAGCCCACAGTGGGGAGAAGAAGTACATCTGAGTGACTGCAGGGCAGTGTGCCCAGTGCTGCGATGAGAACCTGGAGCCCCTAGAGAGGAGGGCCCCTAATTCAGTCATGCAAGATCATGGAATGCTTCCTGGAAAAGTGAAAGCTAAGCTGAGACCTTGGGCCCAGTTCGAACCGTGGCCCTCGCTTGGTCTGTCTGTGCAGCCTACTTGTCCTGCTGTCCCGCCTGGCTTTCCATATGTGTCGCTCAGCCTCTTCCCTTTGCTGGTCTTGTCCTGACCCCATCCCTGCCTGCCTCCCAACATCAAGCCTCTTTTATTTCTAAATCTTTGCTGAGTGTTTTACTCTGTGCCAGGCACTGAGCTAGGAGCTTTACAAAGACTACCTCATGGAAACCCATGAGGTAATGGGGTCAGTATGCCTGGGTTCAAGTCCCAGCTCAGCCGCAGCAAGCCACAAAATCTTGGGGAAGTTGGTAAACCTCTCTGTGCCTCCATTTCCATACCTGTGCAATGAACCTGTTGATAGAACACACCCCGGAGTGCCGTTGTCAGGAAAAAATAGATTCGCGTGTGTGAAGTGCTCAGAGAAACATGTGGGATGTATTAAAAGTTATGTAAGTACTTGCTGATATTGTTATAGCCTCTATTCTCTAGATGAGGAAATCGAGGCTCAAAGAAGTTAAGCGTTTGTCTGAAGTCACCAGCTGGTAACTGTCAGCGGCCAGATTTCAAGGCAGGAGTTCTGACTGCATTTCCAGAGTGCCCTTTTCCATGACATCATAGCTATGTCTGCTCCACAGCTGCCTCTGTCACCTACTCTGGTCCAGAGTTCCACCTGCCCCCATGTCCATGGTCACGACCTCCTGCCACGCTAGATTCTGCCAGCACAGGTAAAATGAGAGAGAGAGCTCTAGGTTGGTGTCACAGTGAAGGGATGAGATGGAGCCAGAGGAGAATGAAGCAGGTGGAGTGAGAATGGTAAGCAAAGAAGGGTATCAAGTGAAGGAAAAACTTTGCTTTGTGAAGGCTTTTAAATGTGACTGTTTATATATACAGCACTAAGGCACTGAGCACGGATTTCAAGTGGAATTCCCACAGTTGTTCTTAACACAACTCACGAGGTCTGCATGAGCATGCCCTACGGTCCTTCTGGCTGTTTGGCAGGGAAAGCGGCCTCATGAAGGTGCGATTGGCCGGCAAAGTGAGAAATTGGGTGAGACATCAGTGCCTGGACCTGCAAGTTCTGTGCTCGCCCTGTGACCTTGGGAGAGGCGCTTGTCTTTCCAGAGCCTGTTTCCTCATCTGGAAACTCAGGGAATTTTGCAGTTTTCCTCTAAGGGGTATGTTGAAGAATAGTTATGGACCATTTTCCAAGTACAAAGTGTCAGATGTACAGAAAGAGTGCTGGCATTTCAGAAAATCTGCAACTCAGAAGTTTTCAAATCCACCAACATTTCCATTTGGGCATTTTCCTAAAGAGGGGCCAGGTTAGCCCCAGTGGATTCAATACTGTATTCACTCACTCCTGAAAAACAAATATCAAAGTTATTTATTTATTCAAGTTCTGTTTGAGACATTTCAGCCCATTATCCTTTGGCTGAGCCACTGAACCTACACTCAGAAATGAGAACCAGCTGACTAAATAAACAGTTGCATATGGAAAAGAAGCAGGAAACGCCTTTCCAAAACTAATAATATTAACAAACTTCCATGGGACACATAATCCATAATTAATGACAATTTGGAAAAATCAAAACTTGGAATTTGAAATATGACTCAAAACAGCCTGCTATTTTTTGTTTTTTGTTTTTTTTGCTCAGAATCTGTCCACCCTTTTTTCTGGCCTCTTTCCTTTCTGACAGCCGCATTTATTCAAATTCTTTCTGTAAGTGACTATAGTCTGTGGATTTAGATCCTGAGGTGCAATATTTCTTGCCTAGACACCCAGACTGGCCTGTCAATAGGAGCTTATTAAAAACCTCAATAAGTCATGTGACCAAAGGTAACTGATTCTAGCTAAACCCACAGGAAGAATGGTCCTGCTCTCAGAAACCAGTTCTCTGGCAAGACTGTCTTTGGGGGTCAGACTTAGTAACATTGGACCACCTGCTAGGGCGGACCCTAATATAAATGCCTAGGTCAATATTCAGCAGGCTGCAGATGGGGGAGTGGGCTTGACCTCCGGGATTCTCTCCCTGAGAGAAGCACCCAGTCTAAGTTCCTGGGGCATCCCTCTTCCAATGCAGCCCACAGAATGCCAAAATTCAGGTGCCATTCACATTTTCCAGGCTACCAAATCACTCTCCATTCTTTCTCTGGAGTGTGTTTGTGACAGAAGTGACTAGTTGACCCTTGAAGAGTCATGGTCTCCTTCTGGAGTGTGGAGTTGCAGTTGAGAAGCAGCTGACCAGCCAGGGACTACATTTCTGAGCCTCTAACCCCACCCACAAAATGATTAATTCTGGCCAATGAACTATGAGCCTGACTGATGTGCTACTTTCTGGCTGAGGTGGTTAAGTAGCCAGCACGTCTCCCTCACTCTCTTCCCACCTGTGTCACTGAGGGGCTGGGTTCCAGGTCACTCCATGGAGCGGCAGCCCAGGAGAGCAGCCTGGCCAGGACTGGCTGATGAGAGTTTATGTGGGCAGGAGATGAACTGTGGGTCCCAGCTGTTCATGACTGGGCCGATGTATCACAGCAGTCGGCCCACATTGACTGAGACACCGCTCGGGCAGCATTTCCTTGAGCAGTGTGTCTTAGGATAAGAGGGATTTCCCCCAGCTCCTACCATGCTCAACAGCAGGCCTGCGCATGGTGTCTGTGGCCTTGTTTGAGTTTCTGTGCCTCTCTCTCTCTCTCCACTTTTTTAGGAAATGGGGAAGCACCGAGTGGGAGCTAAAAGCATAGTCTCTGAGTCAGACTGCTCAGGTCCAAATCCAAACGCCACCCACCACTCACGGAAGCCTTGAGCAAATCGTTTAACCTCTCTGAGCTTTAAATTCCGTCTGCAACAGAGGGCTATCACCTTGCAGAGTTGCTAGGAGGAGCAGTGGTACATGCTGCATAAAGCACCTGGCCCGTAACCAACACAGTGTCAGCACTGTTGATTGCTATTACTTTCTGCGCTTGCTCCAGTGTAACAGATATGCCCACAGGCTGCAACCAGTCGGCATCGTTGTTACTCTTCTCTCCTCCTTTCTTCCCTTCACACCAGTAACTTCCACCAGTAAGCCATGACAGCCGTGTTTCGTAGGCATTCCTAGTTCTTCTACCTGTGTCCCACACGTGTCACCCCACCTGAGGTATTCTTTACCTGAGGGGCTATAAGCTTAGACATTTGTAAGCATTTTACAAGATGAGGAGGTAGATGGATCTAAAGGGAGTGGGTCCAAATGCATGTCAAGTGAACATTTATCTGCTTCAGCAGATGTCTGAGCCTGTCCATGAACTACAGTCCTAATGAATGGCCTCTCTTGCCTCCCCTCAGGCTGTGTTGCCAGATCAGCTCTTAGGAGCTTTTGGGATGCAGGAAGTAGAGGGGATAGAAGGATAATAGGGCTCAGACTAGTACTGAAGAGGGTTTCCCCCAAGATTTCAGAGGAAGGAGAAGCTGGAGCAAGTGTGGGGTAAGAAGGAAACAGATGGAAGTGAAAAGAAGGCATGCACAGTACCGCCAAGACTTCTATCTTCTTTATAAGGGTGAGGAGTACAAAATAAAGGACTTAACTTTAATAGAATTGTTTTGGGTGGCTGGACTGACTGTCTCTCATGTATCACAGACTTACTCTGAGGTTGGACTGTGTAAGCCACAGCTTAAATAAGGTTATAATATATATTTTCCTGGATTGGCATTAGTTTTATAATCAGATTAAGAATCTTACTCGAAATTTAGGTTAACACTTGCGGCATGTGTTCAGCTGCATGACAGGATTGAGGGGCAGGTCTGGGGCGACAGGTGAAGTGCGGTGAGAAGGCAGTGGGTTCCCAAGGTGTGGCGCTCGCCCTCTGCTGTTCCTAGTTCTCTAACTACCAACTGAGCAGAGGTGAGTTTAGACAGCATGGAGACGGCCTCCCTAAGTCCAGTCTCAGCACTGCCCCTCTCGTGAGGAATAAACCATTGCTGTCATCTGAATATCACGGCTGTTGGCACTGGGGCCTTGACCTGGTCCCATTCAGGGTCTGATTAGAATCCAGATTCGCTCACAGCTACAGGCCTCCGGGCTCTGACTGAGTCCTTCCTCACCGCCTGCTCAGAAGTGGCCCTTCTGCCGGCATTCTCCCAGCGTGGCAGAGCCTGGCCCAGAGGGCTGTAGAGACCTTCAGTGCAACTCCCTCACTTTAGCCAAGTGGAAATCTGAAATCCTATGGATTCTCCTCCTCTAGCACATGGTTTGCTAAGCTGAGATGATAACAGAGGCTAGCATTTCCCTGGATCTGAGGAGTGAAAGAGAAGCACGCCTCACAGCCATGGGGTGGGAAGGCCTGAAGAGTGAAGTTCCTGAGGAACTCAGGTGGGCTGCCTCCCTCCTCCAGCCCCGTGGGGTTGGCTGCCTGTGAGTGGAGGGCGTCAGGCGCTCATCCAGGTGCCGATGCCACGGGCACCGCAGCATCACCTCCACGTGGCTCCCTGGGAAACGCTGCGCCATTACTCAGCAATCCTTAGCACAGGGGCTCACAGGTGGCTGACACTGAGCGAGAGAAGGCTCCGTCTTTTGGCTTAAGTCTCTGTCCTCTATTAAATGCAAATGTCCTTGAGCAAGAGTTGCCACCGTGGGAGCACAGAGAGCTGGACCCCAGTACCTGTTCGAGAGACTGAGGGCAGCATCCTCCGCCAGGTCACAGGAGGGATGCCAGGATTCCAGGGTGAACAGCTAACAATGAGTGGCCCTCACACCGGACTGTAGTCCTTTTCCAGACAGCAGCTTATGGGGAAATGCATGCAGAGAGGAACTGGAGCTTGAAAGGGAACTTTCTATCTGGCTTGGGGCTGCCCAACACCCACAGCAGAGTGCACGAAGTGACACCCTGGACAACTGCATCTTTAGCCCTTATGAGGAGGCAGCCCTGTTCCCAGAGATGTGAGACCCAGAACACAAAGCCTCTGTCTCTTGAAAGGAGGCTGGAGAGGTGATTGCGGCATAGCTCCTCTCTCCCACATGAGACTCAGGGCTAAGCCAGCCAGAAAGGAGAGGTATCCACTGAGTACTTGATAATTCCTTAGTAACTGAGCAAATGCCCCCTGAAGTTTTTATACCATAAACACTGCTTGCCAGTTTTCTCCAATAAAAGATGAGATGGCTTCGATTATTTTTTTGTTTTGTTTTGCTTTTTCACTTTACTACTGTTTGAGTTTGAGTTATACCCATTTCAGGCAGAGGAGTGATTTCAGCTTGCATGAAGGAGAGCTGAATTGTGTTAGGCAGAAAATTTTGTTGTAATACATGTGCTTCACATTGGGGGGTGTGTGTGTGTGTGTGTGTGTGTGTGTGTGTGTGTGTGTGTTGACCCTGAGTTAGCTAAGGGGTTCAGTGAAATATATAATTACAATGTTTCCTGGCTATCCAGCAACTTTTTAACCCATCTTTGCTCTATTTTGGAAAGTAAGCCCAGCTTTGTCAGTTCTGCTTTCACCAGGAAGAATCTAGAAAATCAGTTCCCAGACTCCTCTGCAACTAGAGCACAGGCGTACGACCTGGGTCCACCAGTCAGAATTACATTCGACTTGCAAGTGAGGACTTCAAGGAAAAGGCTCTGGGTGGAAACCATTTTGCTGGCAAGGGGGACAGCAAAGCTTTCTTTTAGAAGAAACAGGACAGAATTTGGAGTGGCAGCGCTGGTAGCCTTTTTCTTGGTGGGGCAGCCCCGAGGCAGCAGCGTCTTCCGCGTGGATTTGGATGCCATTCTATGGGATTGGTTCTCCAGCCTCCCACGGATTCTGTGAGCTGGCCAATTTCCTTTCATAGACTCCTTTCTGCCTGATTGCGCCTCTGTGGCTCGCAGTGGAGGGCCCCAAAGGATGCAGCCACCGGCTACTAGCCCTATGACCCCTTCTCCCTTACACCCTGAGCTCCAGGGTCGCCAGCCACAGAAGCAGCAGGAGGGGCTTCAGCCAGACCTTTGGGAGTCCCCCTTCTTCACAGATTGCTTTCCTGCCTATAAGATCCAGGCCTCCCATACCTTCCTCTCCGACCTATCCTCTCACATTGCCGAGCTAATAGCCACTCTGTGGGAAAGAAGGGGCTCTGTAAGCCCCATGTGACAGTGAGCTGCCCTCCGCCTGGCTCCAAAAAGCCAACCCATTCAGGTTCCAGAAGCCTGGCCATCATTCCGTTTGGAGCCTTTGAGGTCTTCTTGCTTAGATAACTCACCACTAGCCTATGGTGAAATCAAAAGTAATGCCCAATAAGTTAGGTAGTTTCTGCTTGTCTCCACTTAGAAGTATTTACAGAACGTAAACTCTGCAAGGCCAGGGATGTGTTCACTACTGGAGTAATCCCGGTGTTTAGAACCATTCCTAGATGGCACATAGTAGGGCACTCAGTAAATCGCCGGTGAACAAATTATGAATAAATGAACAAATTTATTTACACTGCAGACTTTCTGCCAGATAATGGACTAAAAACATACTGCGATAGGAATAAACAACATGATTTTGGAAATTTTCTATGTCTTGAGAGTTTCATACATGAAAAATATTTCTCCCCACCTATTCTACCAATAGCCACAGTAGGGGAGGCTCAGTGCACGTCCATAGCAGAGGAGTAGTTTACCTCTTTGTGGTATTTTTTGGTACCACCTACTAATCAAAATTTTTGGCACTTGAAATATTTTTATTGTAGGCAGCTCCCCCAAATCTCTACTATACATAAAATACCTCATCTTTTTAAAAAAATAAGGGGCAGTTGTGCATATTTTCTTAAGCCTGCTTGAAACTCGTTTTTAATGCCTATCTGAACTAAACACAAGCTGCCCAGTGATGTCACCCTCTTGCACACAGCCTTCAGGGGATTGTGGAGAGTCTCGAGTCAAATACATTTTTAGCTTGTGGCTGGTACCATCGAAAGTGTTTGCATGCATCACCTCATTTATCCTTGAAGGCCCTTGAAGGATGTAAGTCATAAAATAATGTCCACTTGACAAATGAAGAAAGGGAGACATTAAATCACTTGCCAGTGGATGGTGGTACCAAGATTCCACCCCAGTGTAGCTGATACCAGAGCCTGCTGCGCTAACCATCTGGTAGAAAAGAAAGTTTCTGGGGATCCTCTAATGTTGGTGTGTGGGAGCAAATGCACAAAGACTTTAGTCATGCCCAAATATCCAGTCCTCACTCTGGGTCTCCCAGCACCTACTTGAGGCCCAGTGAGAACTTACACAACTCAGGGAGACTCACTGTTTCTAGGATATTATTCTCTAGTCTTACACCTTGGCACGCCTCATCCACAAAAATGCAAGCTTTTAAAAACAAGTATCTCTAGAAAAATTCTCTGTGCTCTCATTCAACAGAATGCAAAGTCTTAATTTTCTATCTTATCTTTTTTGGTCAAATATTCTTTCTGACCTCACTCTAAGCACATTGGATCTGCTTTTGCAATTTCTTTGATGGAAAAGTTGCTCTAGATTGCCAAGTGACTTCAGTGGTAAAGGTTTGACAGCAAAATTATTTGCTTTAGTTTGCCAGGAGGAAAAACCTGGTCACCAGTCACTATACTTATTTCAGACATCAGGTTGCCAAAGGAAGTTTGTCTGAATAGTTTAAACACTAGGGGAAGTGGAGTGGTGTGGGGTGAGGAGGATTCCTCTCTTTTCCAATCCCTTCACCCCTTACTTATCAAAGGAAGAATGAAATCTATAGACTGTTTTAAAGATAATACCTCTCAGTCATAGAGCTCTTTTATAGTAAGCTGTGAGGAGATGATTTTTCAGATGTTTCAAACATATTAGTATGTTTTTGGAGAAATGTTTGTTATGGTTCTGAGGCCCAGATGTAGGCTGGACTTTGTTGAGAGTAAGTCAGATGGATGCCGCTATCCGAAAGTCTCTTATCTACACCTTTTTCTTTTTTCACAAGAATGACATTTCTGGACATATCCCTTCCTAGATCAGTGCACTGAGAACATCTCCCAGAAGTGAAACAAGTGTTGGCCTGAGCTGATTCTATACTGGCATTCTTGGCCTGATCTGTGTTCTGTCCTGCTACCCAAAATACAAACGTAAAAATACCTAAAAATACAAACCTGAGCTGATAGCCAACCTGGGGGTAAAAAAACAAAGAACAAAAACAAGACCACTAAAACCATTTCTACTTCTTTGACAGAACAGGAAGTCATCGCCAAGTAGAGGTTATTAATGCCTAAGTTTGTTAGAAAGGCCAAGGAAAAGTAACCCAGCAGAACTGAGCCAGTTTTTTGGGGGTGGATAGATCACTTTCCACCCTCACAAGGAGGTCGCTAAGCACAGCATCTCATTAAATGCCCAGCGGTGGAAAGAAGCCAAATGTCCCCGGGCAGGGGGCTGTCTCACTGCCCTGGGCCCCCCTAGGAAACCAGAGCCAAACAAAGCACCTGATTTCTTTCCCATATCCACGACTTAGCAGTTTTCCTGGAATTGGAAAACAGCTGAGAATGTTGGGCAAGTCCTCCTTGCTCACATGATTCCTTTCTTTTGGTTTCTTGCCCATGTTTTTGAAACTTGGGACAAGTTCCATCCCTTCCTTACAAGGGTGGGGCCTGGTTTCAGTTTGATTTATCCCAGTATCTAACCCGGTAACAGAGTACAAAAAATAATTTTATAAACACTTTCTGATGTCAACATATGTATCTTGCAGTCTAGACATCTGGACATCATGTTAAACAAATATTACCCACCACAAAAACCAGTTAGATTCGTTTGTGGTTACTTCAGCCCCAAGTAGTTCCTTCTTTAAAGGTTCTGGCCTGATACCTATGGGAAGTAGCTTTTGACCCCATCAGGCTGCTAGCTCAGTGAGTTAAAGCTATCCCTGAATCATTTCCTTTGTTTCTGAAACTGGATGGCTCAGCCCCTCCCTCGTGGGTGGCTCACCATTCTTCCTCAGGCAGTAAACCTACTTAGGACAATTTCTGCTGAAATACTTTTGGGGGCCAAATTCTCAACAAAAACAATATAGGTTCAAGATATGATTCTCCTCACTCACTCAGAGATCCAGGAGATATTTAGGAATAGGCTTTCAGAACTCCATCCTACATGAGCTTACGTTCTATGTGCTTGTGGAAAAGTGTTCCACCTGCTTTACGTACCTCCATCTACCCTAAATATTAGACAGAGATGACAGTGATTGATTCACCAGCATGCTCTACCCCAAGTTTCTACACGTTGCTCTTATATTGCCTGTAATCCTAATATTGCCAATAATAACAATAGCTCATGTACATTGATCATTTGCTGTATATACAAGGAATTGTTAAGCCTTTTACATGCACAGTTTCACTTAGTTCTCGTAACAACTCTGTGAGGTAGGTATCACTACTATTCCATTTTACAGGTGGGGAAACTAGGGAGTGATAGGTAGACTTGCATGCTCCAGGGCACATGGCTTACAAACGGCAGAACCACCACAAGCCAGGTCTGTGAGACTCCAAGATTCATGCTCTTAATCATGACCCTAAACTGCCTGTCAAGTCAGGGCTGATGACAGAGAAAAGAAGTCCCTGTTGTATAACTGTTGCTAGTTATGTGACATGTCAGAACCAAATGCACAATTCTTATTCATGCCAAGATCCCTCTTTCTCCCTGGCCCAGGATGCTGGCAAGCACAGGACTCCAAATGAGGAAGTAAAAGAGTAAAGGAATGGATTAAAGGTGTAGATCGGGGGAAGAGAGGAAGGAAAGTCAAGGGCAGAAAGGAGCTTCTTGGGGAAATAAGGAGAAAATCTTTTAAACCATCTACAAAGGGTCAAAAACTAGAATAGGGCCCATCAGCTGAGGGGTCATCCTGGAATGATATTTTTGGGCTTCCAGTAAGACCAACGCTTTGACTGTGTGTTCCAGAATGTCCAGCCACAGACACCCAGACACCTAAGCGGTTAGGGATGCAGAAGTGATCTGGGGACTCCGTGGAAGGTTGTGGTCAGTCCTACACTACCTGGCATTTGCAGTCTCAAGAGGTATATGCTTCTTGTGGGTTGACCAGACTCCCCAGGCTTGTTTCCACCCTTAGCCATCCAAAAGCAGCTCACAGAAGCTTCTCCCACCCACTCTACCTCAACTGCACCACAAAAGAATGCACTGATTAACAGCCTGAGCTTGCTGCCCACAAAAGTTAGGAGCAGGGTGCCTGCGCCAGCAAGGTTTCGAGTTACTAAGACTTCTTTCCCTGTGCACTCCCATTCGGCAGGACATTTTTAGTGGCTCCTAGGTTTTGGCATAAATAATTAAAACTAGGTTAGTCTTGGTGATCTGCACCTGGAGCACAGACACACATTGCATGGTGTATTGGAGATTAGAGAAATGGAAGGGCAGGATCGGAGATGGAGACTGCGAGCGGGTCCCCTCAGCTGGCTCCCCGGGGACAAAAGAAAAGCGGCCGCTTTTTTAAAAGTCTTAAAGAGACAAGGGCCCAACAGCAGAACAAAATCGTACCAGCGCATTCAGCCCAGCAGGCTGGGAATCTTGAGGCATTTTGGACACCCTAATTGGCTGCAGGGTAAAGCAGCCGCACCGAAGCCTCCCACAGAGATCAGTAGCCTGCCATTCTTCCCTCCCACCAGCACTGCAAAGGGTCTGGCGGATCCGCCACAGCTGCGGAACAGCAGAGGAGCGGCCCTGCCCACAACAACCACACAGAATCTCCTCCTGGCTGGCACGGAGCTACCCGGGAAGGGCCGCAGAACCCAGAACAAGGTCTGAAAGGCACCAAAGGGAGCAAAATGCACCCGGTGAGACTGCAAACCCCTACAGTGCTCTAGGCTACGCTGAGGGCTACCCGCACACAGGCAGCTCAGGGGATTATCCCAGAGACTGCCTCCCGGTGTGCGGGTACCCAGCTCAGGCTCTGGAGAAGGGCAAGGAGAACAGGAAACAGGAAGGGACTTTGTTCTTCCAGCTGACACACGTGGCACCTGCAAGCGACCACCTCTATCGCCATGAAAAGACAGAGGAATATGGTCCAGACAAGGATCACCCAGACAACCCCAGAGAGAGGGCCTGATAGGATAGATTTAAACAATCTTCCTGAAAAAGAATTCATAATGAAAGTCATAACCATCCTGATGGATCTACAGAGAAATATGCAAGAGCTAAGGGAGGAACTGAGGAGAGACAATACAGAAATGAGGCAAGTGATCGACAGGCTTAAGAGCAGACTGGACGAGGTGCAAGAGACTGTTAATGGAATAGAAATCAGAGAACAGGAATACAGAGAAGCTGAGGCAGAGAGAGATAAAAGGATCTCAAGGAATGAAAGAATATTAAGAGAACTGTGTGACCAATCCAAACGGAACAATATTCGCATTATAGGAGTACCAGAAGAAGGAGACAAAAAGGGATAGAAAGTGTCTTTGAAGAAATAATTGCTGAAAACTTCCCCAAGCTGGGGCAGGAAATAGACCATGGAAGCCCACAGATCTCCCAACACAGGGGACCCAAGATAGATGACACCAAGACACATAATAATTAAAATGGCAAAGATCAAAGACAAGGACAGAGTATTAAAGGCAGCCAGAGAGAGAAAAAAGAACTCCTACGAAGGAAAACCCATCAGTCTATCATCAGACTTCTCAACAGAAACCTTACAGGCCAGATGAGAATGGCATGATATATTTAACGTAATGAAACAGAAGGGCCTCGAACCAAGAATACTGTATCCAGCACGATTATCATTTAAATTTGAGGGAGAGATTAAACAATTCGCAGACAAATGAAAGTTGAGGGAATTTTTCTCCCACAAACCACCTCTACAGGATATCTTAAAGGGACTGCTCTAGATGGAAGCACTCCTAAGGCTAAAAAGATGTTACCAGAGAAAATAAAATCATAGCAAAGAAAGCAGATCATCCAAATACTAACTAAAGGCAAAAAGTAAAATCAGCTATCCACAAAAGCAGTCAAGGAAAACACAAAAGAGTACAGAATAAAATGCCTAGTATATAAAGAATGGAGGAGGAAGAATAAGAAGGGAGAGAAATAAAGAATCATAAGACTGTGTATATAATAGCTTAACAAGAGAGCTAAGTTAGACTGTTAGATAGTAAAGAAGCTACCCTTGAACCTTTGGTAACCACGAATCTAAAGCCAGCAATGGCAATAAGTACATATCTACCAATAATCACCCTAAATGTAAATGGACTGAATGCACCAATCAAAAGACACAGAGTAATAGAATAGATAAAAAGGCAAGACCCATCTATACGCTGCTTACAAGAGACTCACCTCAAACCCAAAGATATACACAGACTAAAGGTGAAGGGATGGAAAAAGATATTTCATGCAAACAACAAAGAGAAAAAAGCAGGTGTTGCAGTACTTGTATCAGACAAAATAGACTTCAAAACGAAGAAAGTAGCAAGACATAAAGAAGGACATTACATAATGATAAAGGGGTCAGTCCAACAAGAGGATATAACCATTGTAAATATATATGCACCCAACACAGGAGCGCCGACGTATGTGAAACAAATACTAACAGAATTAAATGAGGAAATAGCAATGCATTCATTTTAGGTGACTTCAACACACCACTCACTCCAAAGGACAGATCAACCAGACAGAGAATAAGGAAAGACACAGAGGCACTGAACAACACACTAGAACAGATGGACCTAACAGACATCTACAGAACTCTACACCCAAAAGCAGCAGAATACACATTCTTCTCAAGTGCACATGAAACATTTTCCAGAATAGACCACATACTAGGCCACAAAAATAACCTCAGTAAATTAAAAAATATTGAAATTCTACCAACCAACTTCTCAGATCACAAAGGTATAAAACCAGAAATAAATTGTACAAAGAGAACAAAAAGGCTCACAAATACTTGGAGGCTCAACAACATGCTCCTAAATAATCAATGGATCAACGACTAAATTAATATATGGAGACAAATGACAACAACAACACAAAGCCACAACCTCTGTGGGACGCAGCAAAGGCAGTTCTAAGAGGAAGGTATATTGCAACCCAGGCCTATTTAAAGAAGGAAGAACAATCCCAAATGAATAGTCTAAAGTCACAATTATTGAAATTGGAAGAAGAACAAATGAAGCCCAAAGTCACCAGAAGGAGGGACATAATAAAGATTAGAGAAGAAATAACTAAAATTGAGAAGAATAAAACAATAGAAAAAATCAATGAAACCAAGAGCTCATTCTTCGAAAAAATAAACAAAATAGATAAACCCCTAGCCAGACTTACTAAGAGAAAAAGAGAATCTACACACATAAACAGAATCAGAAATGAGAAAGGAAAAATCACGATGGACCCCACAGAAATACAAAGAATTATAAGAGAATACTATGAAAATCTATATGCTAACGAGCTGGAAAATCTAGAAGAAATGGACAACTTCTTAGAAAAATACAACCTCCCAAAACTGACCAAGCAAGTAACAGAAAATTTAAAAAGACCAATTACCAGCAACGAAATTGAATCGGTAATCAAACAACTACCCAAGAACAAAACCCCCAGACCAGATAGATTCACCTCTGAATTTTACCAGACATATAGAGAACAAATAATACCCATTCTCCTTAAAGTTTTCCAAAAACTAGAAGAGGAAGGAATATTTCCAAACTCATTCTATGAAGCCAGCATCACTCTAATACCAAAACCGGGCAAAGACCTCACCAAAAAAGAAAATTACAGACCAATATCCCTGATGAATGTAGATGCAAAAATACTCAACAAAATATTAGCAAACCGAATTCAAAAATACATCAGGCGGATCATACACCATGATCAAGTGGGATTCATCCCAGGGATGCAAGGATGGTACAACATTCAAAAATCCATCAACATCATCCACCACATTAATAAAAAGAAGAACAAAAACCACATGATTATCTCCATAGATGCTGAAAAAGCATTTGACAAAATTCAAAATCCATTCATGATAAAATCTCTTAACAAAATGGGTATAGAGGGCAAGTACCTCAACATAATAAAGGCCATATATGACAAACCCACAGCTAACATCATACTTAACAGTGAGAAGCTGAAAGCTTTTCACCTAAGATCAGGAAGAAGACAGGGATGCCCACTCTCTCCACTGTTATTCAACATAGTACTGGAGGTCCTAGCCATGGCAATCAGACCAAACAAAGAAATACAAGGCATCAAGATTGGTAAAGAAGAAGTCAAATTGTCACTATTTGCAGATAACCTGATATTGTACACAAAAAACCCTGAAGACTCCATTCCAAAACTACTAGAACTAATATCTGAATTCAGCAAAGTTGTAGGATACAAAATTAACACACAGAAATCTGTTGCTTTCCTATACACTAACGGTGAGCTAACAGAAAGAGAAATCAGAAAAACAATTCCATTCACAATTGCATCAAAAAGAATAAAATACCTAGGAATAAACCTAACGAAGGAAGTGAAAGACCGATACCCTGAAAACTACAAGACACTCTTAAGAGAAATTAAAGAGGACACTAGCAAATGGAAATTCATCCCATGCTCCTGGCTAGGAAGAATAAATATTGTCAAAATGGCTATACTACCTAAAGCAATCTACAGATTCAATGCACTCTCTATCAAAATAACAACAGCATTCTTCAATGACCTGAAACAAATAATTCTAAAATTCACATGGAACCACAAAAGACTCCGAATAGCCAAAGCAATCCTAGAAGAATAAAACGGGGAATTACGCTCCCTGACTTCAAGCTCTACTACAAAGCTACAGTAATCAAGACAATTTGGTATTGGCACAAGAACAGACCCACAGACCAATGGAACAGAATAGAAAATTCAGACATTAACCCAAACATATACAGTCAATTAATATTTGATAAGGGAGCCTTGGCTATACAATGGGGAGATGACAGCCACTTCAGCAGCTGGTGTTGGCAAAACTGGACAGCTACACGTAAGAGAATGAAACTGGACTACTGTCTAACCCCATACACAAACATAAACTCAAAATGGATCAAAGACCTGAATGTAAGTCATGAAACCATAAAAATCTAGAAAATTTTTGCCTAGAAAAAAACATAGGCAAAAATCTCTTGGACATAAACATGAGCAACTTCTTCATGAACATATCTCCCCAGGCAAGGGAAACAAAAGCAAAAATGAACAAGTGGGACTATATCAAGTTGAAAAGCCTCTGTACAGCAAAGGACAACATCAGTAGAACAGAAAGACTTCCTAAAGTATGGGAGAATATATTCATAAATGACGTATCCGATAAGGGGTTGACATCTAAAATACATAAAGAACTCACGCACCTCAACAAACAAAAAGCAAATAATCCAATTAAGAAATGGGCAGAGGACATGAATAGACACTTCTCCAAAGAAGAAATTCGGATGGCCAACTGGCACATGAAAAGATGCTCCACATCGCTAATCATCAAAGAAATGCAAATTAAAACCACAATGAGATATCACCTCACACCAGTGAGGATGGCCAACATCCAAAACACAAACAACAACAATTGTTGGTGAGGATGTGAAGAAAGGGGAACCCTCCTATGCTGCTGGTGGGAATGCAAATTAGTTCAACCATTGTGGAAAGCAGTATGGAGGTTCCTCAAAAAACTCAAAATAGAAATACCATTTGACCCAGGAATCCCACTCCTAGGAATTTACCCTAAGAATGCAGCAGCCCAATTTGAAAAAGACAGATGCATCCCTATGTTTATTGCAGCACTATTTACAATAGCCAAGAAATGGAAGCAACCTAAGTGTCCATCAGTAGATGAATGGATAAAGAAGATGTGGTACATACACACAATGGAATATTATTCAGCCATAAGAAAGAAACAAATCGTACCATTTGCAGCAACATGGATGGAGCTAGAGGGTATTATGCTCAGTGAAATAAGCCAGGCGGATAAAGACAAGTATCAAAGGATTTCACTCATCTGTGGAGTATAAGAGCAAAGAAAGAAACTGAAAGAACAAAACAGTAGCAGACTCACAGAACCCAAGAATGGACTAACAGTTACCAAGAGGAAAGGATCTGGGGAGGATGGGTGGGAAGGGACGGACAAGGGGAAAAAGGGGGCATTACGATTAGCAGACATAATGTTGGGGTGGCACGGGGAGGGCTGTACAACTCAGAGAAGACAAGTAGTGACTCTATAGCATCTCACTCTGCTGATGGGCAGTGACTGTAATCGGGTAGGTGGGGCAGACTTGATGAAGTGGGGAGTTTAGTAACCATAATGTTGCACATGTAATTGTAGATTAATGATACCAAAAAAAAAAGCTAGGTCAAAATGAACATGTGCAGTTGCTATATAACATAGCCTTGGGGTGGGTGGGGGTGGATGGGTATATTTTTGTTACTGACAATATGTAAACCTTGCTGATGTATAAGTCCACATTCCAGGAGTCATGTGCCTGTATCTCCTTGCTTTGTTTTAAGCCACTACGTTTCTGGAAATTTGTTATAGCAGCTATAGGAAACAGGTACAGTGGGAATGTGGTTTGGAGAGAGAGAGTGAGCCAGGCAGAGGAAACGGCATGGCAGAGGCTGGGCATGACACATTTATGACTCTGTAGCTGAGCACAGGGCTGAGGTCAGGGAGTGGATGGAGTGATGTGGTGAGGGGTCAAGGCTGATGAGGTCCTCAGTAAGCCACGTCACTGACTTGGGGTTTCTTCTGAGGGCACTGGGAGTCATTAATGGCATTTTGAGGAGGAAAGAGACACTATCATGTGGTGATGAAGAAAGCCTTTGGATGGTGATATGGAGTCCTTAGAGAGGAGGGGGAAGTGGCATAAGACTAGAGGCACAGAGGCTGGAGGGGAGGCTATAAGCAACATTTAACCGTGAGTCTGTGGCTTTGGCAGCTCCCACACGATTTCCAACTTCTCTGAAGTTCATGGACCCAGATCCATTTCATTTCTTCAATTAAATACTGAGTCATTCCTGACCTGTATGGGAGTATCCAAGTTTGTTCTTTATAATTATTGCCTATAAATGACACTGAGTTAGGCTTGAGTTTTTGAGATAGAAAATTAGCTCTGCAGGTGGATTTTCCAAACTATATCTTGTGTAACAATAAAGAAGAACCTAAATAACTTGTGATAGCAGCTGGGACTGGAACTGGGGGGCTGGGATTTGAGGCCTAAGAAATGTGTTTCTATATCTTTGGAGATTATATTTGATATGGATCTACTACTGTTGATGCTTTCTGGTCTCTGGACCCTTTATTCAGGTGTCAAGGTTGAACCCAAATCTGCGGTTTCTTGTACTCGTCTAGATGTTCTTAGACAGAACTTGCTACAGGGTTACAGACCTATATGTGTGCAGGAGCCAGTCAAAACATAATAGAGATTGGTGGTGCCTTTCCTGCTTAAAAGCACTTTAATTAGTATGTTTCAAAAAAAAATACATCCCAAGCAGCTTTTAGGCCAACTTTGTAACCCTGATGAAACTAAGACCTTTTCAAAATCAACCTTCTCTCACAGTCTCATCAGTAGGAAGGTATTTTTAAAAGGGGAACCCACCACTGTGGTTTTTTAAAAAGTTGACTTTTGGTATGGGTAGAGGCGAAGAGAGAAAATCTGAGTGGAGCAAGTGGAAGAAACTTCCTGATATATAGGCCTGGGCAGCTGACAACACCAGCTCTCTTTCCTGCCACCTCCAGCTGCACCAGGGAGGGGTTAGATAAAGTTTAAAGGACATTGTTAATAATAAACGGAAGCACTTAGAAGAAGTCATTGGTTCAGAACATGAACTCAAGGCTTGGGTATGTGGCCAAGGAGAAAAGGAGTTGAGAAGACAGGTTTTTCTTCTCAGGCAATGAGAATGTTGTAGCTCTTCAAACATAAATAAAAGACAGGGAAAGCTTTATAACATGACGCCCTTGTCTAACCAGAGGTCTGGGCATCTTCCCGTCCCAGGGGATGGGACCCCTGATAGACTTTTCTAGGCAAGCTCATTTCACTGAAGGAGACAGGGTGATGGGTGGTGAGGAAAGATGACAACTGAGTAAATTAGCAAAGAACAAGAGTCCTGGAAATGTAATTTCTGACTTTTGTTTATAGTTTTGACATGTTTAGTCTGCATATCTGTAGAATGGTGGAAATCAACTTTGCCCCAAACTACATGCACCAAAAAATGTACTGAGGTGAGAAATGAAATAATATCAACAAACCCCAGCAAAGCGGCCTTATCTACTATTTGCCATGAACCAGGCACTCCTCTAAGCTCTTTACATGTTAATTTATTTAAACCTCACAAAAAATCTGGGAGACACTTTGGGATTACCCCTATTTTTGAAGGTGAAGAAACTGAGACATAGTAAAGACAAGTATTTTGCACCAAGTCCCTGGGGTCAGAGCAGGGATTGAGCCCAAGAAATTGAACTGCAGAGTCTAAGATTTTAATTACTACTGCATTTTACAGCCTTGCCAGAAAAGGAAAATCCAAATGATTGCCCAGCAACTATCTGAAAAGGTAGTAAAATTAGTATAGATAGGTTCTCTTTTCCAAAAATGGTATAATTGTTCATATTAACTAAGCCTCCCAATTATATCACACAGATGGCAATGATAAACTCTGGACAAAGAACAAAACACAGTTGTGTGAAGCCACTAGAGCATAAGTGTAATCAAGCAGAAACTGGAAGGAAGTTGACACATGGAAAAAGAAAATGACACTAGGTAATCTTCCCTTTTTAAGAAAGTTTTGTTTTTGTGGGTTTTTACCTGATGGTAGACCCCAGCCAGGTGTGCAGGGTAATTATAATTTGGAAACAAACTGGAAATCTTACTGGCTCAAGGAATCAGAGAACTGAATTTGGGGCTGCCACTACTGGTATCAAGTGACAGGGGGAACCCTGGAAAGGGTAAAGGCAAAGAGAGGGAGCCCCAAATTCTGCATATAAACTCTGCCCCAATCTCTAGCTGACGTGTGAGCTACACGTGTATGGGGCAAACTCCAAGCAATTAAGCTAAGGCTAAAAGAACCAAAGAATGTAGCTGCTGTCCACTGGAGGAGAGAGAGAGTTTGAAGTTTGAGTTCAGCCAAGCTAGCTGCCTGCCAAAACAACAGCAATAATAAAAATCAACACTTTATGAAAGAACATAACATAATCTAGAATAGATGTTTTAAGAAGAGATTGTAACCCACACTCAAGAGAAAAGGCAATCAATAGAGACAAATGCCAAGGTGGCCCAGATTTTGGAATTAGCAGATAAGGCCTGTAAAGCAGCTTATTATAATTATGCTCATGGATGTAAAGAAAAATAAGTTCACACTGAATGAAAAGATAGGACTCCTAGCAGATAAACAGAAACTATTATAAAATAAATGACTTGAAATTCTGGAACTGAAAAATACAATATCAAATAAAAATTAATTAGACTCAACATGGAAATGACAGAAGAAAATGTCAGTGAAATTAATGATATGTCAACAGGAATTATCCATTCTGAAGAACAGAGAGAAATGAGATTTAAAAAATGAACAAGTAATCAGAGACATGTAGGACAGTATCAAGAAGTCTATTACATGTTACTGGAGTTCTGGAAGGAGAGGATAAATGAGGCAAGAAAAAATGTTTGAAGAAATAATGGCCAAAATTAATTTAAACTTGATGAAAGATAAATTACATATGCAAAAACATAAGCAAATCCCAAGCAGGACAAGTTCAAGGAAAACACACATAAACACATACTCTATCTTTGCTGAAAACAAACATAAAGGGAAAATTAGCTACAGAAAAGTAGCACATTATATACAGAGGACTAACAATATGAATGACATATTGGAGTCAGAAACAGTGGAGGTCAGAAGTCAGTGGATCCTCCTTAAAGTGCTGGAATTAAAAAAATAAATAAATAAACCTTGTCAACCCAGACGTTTATATCCAGAGAAAATATACTTTAAGAAATGAAGGTAAAATAAAAGTGTTTTTATATAAGTGAAAACTAAGAGAATTAATCACCAGAAAATCTGAACTAAAAGAAAAGAAAGCCTTTCCATGCTGAAAGGAAATGACATCAGATACAAACTCAAACCATCAGGAAGGAATGAAGGACACTAGAAATGCTAAATTTCTGGGCCCATGTATAAGTCTGTTTTTATCTTAATATCTTCAAAATACATATGATAATTTAGAGCAAAATATATAACATTTTATTGTAAGGTATATAACATGTAGATATAATACATATAACAACTGTAGTATACAGATGAAGTCAGTGAATGAAACTATATGATTGCATATGATCTTAAATTTTTGTGAAGGGGTACAATATTGAACCTTAGGTAGAGGGTTTATGTGTGATCATGGTACAGTTCTTTCAACTTTTCTGCATTTTGAATTTTGATTCAGATGGAAAGAAAAGTGAAGAGGGAGTCTTAGGATTTATAGGCAACTAAAGAAATGTATGAGGGAAAGTTGAAGTGTATTGAAATGTCTATGGCACTATTTCCAAATGTGGCTGATCATGAAAATATCACAGGGAGCCTTAAAAAACAGATATGCCAGTTCCCCTCTTAGAAGTTCTGATTTAGGACTGATCTGGGATGTACTGGGAATAATTTTTAGAAGCTCATCAGGTGATCTCTGATAACCATCCATATTAGGAACCACATTGGTCTAAGAGGTCATAGTTGTTTTTATCTAGGAGGAATAATGAAAGATACCATGCACCAGCAAAAATAGTTCATATTTTCATTTTTGGTTATCTCTCTTTACCTGTTGACTACGCAGTTTTACCTTGAGCAATAGTAACAACTTATTTCAGTTCATTGTTTTTCTAGATGCAATGTACTTAGGGTATCAAAAGTGGGCTCTCCTCATTTACCTGCTCAGAGTAGTGGTGGTAAAGCCACTCTCAGCTAATGATAAATAGGACTTCTAGGTGATGCTGAAGAGACCACAACAGATGCTGGATGAGACTGGTCTCCCCATGTTGGACCTAGAGCTTGGAGTGGGCTGGCTCGGTAGGGAGGTTGGGCTGTCTCCTCCCTGCCCCACACCCATGTCAAGCTAACTTTGACGTCTGGTGGTTTGCAGCCTGCAGGCCCTCCCCACCTCTTCTCCATCTATCCTGATCCTCCAAACTCTACAAGTTCCTCCTCTCCATTAAGACTTCCCCAACTCTCACAGAGCAGAGTCTTATTGTAGTGAAAACCTGCACAATTCCCATTCTGCAGTATTCCTTTTTGAAAATAGGAATGGTTATTCTTTCATAATTATACTTTCTGTTCCCATACCTAGACACAGAAGGTATGAAAATTTGAAAATTTGTCATTTACTTTGGCTGCCCTGCAGCTATGTTTGGGGAATCCCCCACCTTACGAATAAATGTCCATCTTCTTCTAAAAATTAGAATTTTCCACACTGTTTCCCAGTCTCCCTTGCAGCTAGGATGTGGGTATGTGGCCCAGGGCTCCTACTCCTGGTTTAGAATCAGAGGCCCTGGAATCCCAGGCCTTGCCATGGTGACTGTTGTCCCCACCGCCTTATTCCTATGGGATTACCCAGTGTTGCTTCCTACTCTCCAGCCTCTCATAATTTCTGCCTATTTTCTGAGCCTGGATCTAGCTCAGCATCTCAGCTATACTTAATGTAAGTTTCTTTTCTTCTTGAACCAACCAGAGTTTGTTTCTGTTGTTTGCAAATAGGTACCCTAAGACAAGTATATTTCATCTATTTAAGCATTTAAAATACTGGAAAATGATTCCGGATTCAAGAGAAGATCCAGACTCTATCTATCCCATCAAGAATTTTCCCAGCCGTTTAGGCAGATGTGCTGTCTTTTGAAATCCTCTGTGTGATCTGTCTTTCCAGAGGGCTTGTTTTAGCTCTCCATCCAGACGGTAAATCCCTTGAAGTAGAAGCTGCTCTCAATACCTCTTGTATATCCCAGCAGAGAGGCTAACTTGTAGTATTGCTTTGTAAATAAAGGCTGATTAAGACACTAATAAAGGTAGTTTTTGCTTCCCACAAATTTGAACAATCTCACAAGCCAATGATTCCCACTAGTTCCCATTTATGTATGTGTATTTTCCAGCTACAAGAATCCATTCATTTTCGACTCTGAGCTCATTGTCTGAGGGTTCACTTAAGCCTTCTTCAATTTCCTTTTGGTCCTTGGATTAAGAGCAAAATTGGTTTACTCATTAAAGATTTAAGTTTTCTCTCGGCCATGTCCAGATCTCCCCCACTGTTGGTGTGCTCCCGCCCTGCACATCTCAGGGCTTTGTCTTGTCCCTTTAAGCTGAGAGACCCAGGAAGTACACCAAGGACTGTTGACATGGCCCTGATCCCAGAGAACAAAAACCAGAACTGCACACAGAAGTTCTGTCTAGCCAAGTCATTATTAGGGCACTTGAGGTCAACTGCATTCACTTATCAGTATTGGCTCTTTCTTAGGAAAATGCTGATGTCTGCCTTTCCAAGTCATACCCGAGGGTCTCTCCCCAGCTGAGAATGTGTGGATTGTGAACATGAACAAATCAGCTTCTTTCTCTAGAAATGTCCCAGGGAGCAGGGCGGTGGTGTTAACTAAAGCTGCTGTCTCCTCATCTCTTTCTGCAGATGTGCCTGGATCTGTGACCTCACTGATCAACTTCCTGTCAGGGGCAGAGTGAGTTCTTACTGTGTACCAAGAGGGGACCCCAAAGAAATATAGAAGATAAGACCATCCCTCAAGGGTACCAGTTCAGTTCAACAAATACTTATAAAATGCCTATTTAGACAAGATGGTACAGGACAGTGTGCAAAAACCAGGGGTAAATCAGGGGTAACTGTTGCCGAAGCTATGAGCTTGGACTACCAGGTCTCTGCCCCCGAGCTCCCAGGGTAGGCTGCAAGGCCCTCGGGGTGGAAGGGCCAAGGTGACAGCATTCTGAGCCCACCAGCTAACCACAGCCAAACCACTGAGACGGTACCTGACAAGATGCAGATTCCTGGACCTCACTTTCTGGGCTTCTGGTTCACCCTGTCTTGGGGCAGAACTAGGAGTCTGAATTTTAACTAAAACCACAGGTGGTTCTGATACAGGTGGTCCGAGGACCACCCCTGGAGACACTTTCACCTCTAGAGGCATCCAGCATAAAGGGCCATCCATACCAAATCCACAAAACAGAGGAGGTGATTGCTCTTTTTTGCCCACAGCCACTAGAGAGTGGAATCCCCTAATCTTTCTAACCCCTCTGCAAGGGCACAGTGTGTTCCCCACCCCCTCCTAGTGAACAGCTTCTATTAGCAGACAAGGAGGCCCAGCTTATTGCCTCCAGCACAATTTCAGTAGTTTATTCTGCAGAAATCTAGAGTTTCTGCCTGAGCAGGGGACTCTGCGTAAGACCCACTCACCTGGGTCTGGTAATACCTACCCCTACCCACGAGTCCTGAACAAGGTAGAGCTTAAGAAATCCACTGCATATAGCACAGAGGAGACAAGTAGTGACTCTATCGCATCTTACTACGCTGATGGACAGTGACTGTAATGGGGTATGTGGTGGGGACTTGATAATGGGGGGAATCTTGTAATCACAGTGTTGCTCATGTGATTGTATATTAGTGACACCAAAATAAAATTAAAAAAAAATAAAACAAAAAAAGAAATCCACTGCAGGATAATCAGGGGAGGCTCCATGGAATGGGGACCCGCCTTGAGTGAGGATGAGATAAGCCTAGAAGGAAAGTGACAGATAAGGAATTCCACGCTAGGAAAACAACAGGAAGTTAAGTTTTGAGGTGGGAATGACCCTCATTACCTGTGCAGGCTTTAAGGTGAGGCAACACACAGGAGCCCCCTGGCGGTGGGGGGCGGGGCAGCCAGTAAAAGGAGGTCTGGGCTCTGGAAAGTAGCCCCAAGGCCACCTGCGGAGGGCGATGGGAAGGGGGAGGAGGGGGGTAGTGCCAAGAGATGTCCCAACCCATGGTTCTAGAGTACAGGAACGAGCCCAGGCACTGGCTCCCTTGAGGGCTAGCCTGAGGAAGGGGCAGCTGGAGGAGATTCCCTGGGGAATTTGGGGCAGAGATACAGGCAGGACACTGTCAAGGTGGAGAGAGCTGAAGCTGGAAATGGGGGGCGTCCCGCAGTCACCTATCAGAAAGTACCAGCAAGATCTTAAGCCCTGAGGCAGTGAGGGTTGGGTGTCAGGACAAGCCGAAGTCAGCTGGTAGATTAATAACAGAAGGCAGGCCTTGGCTGGGATGCACTCACAATTAGAACAATTAGGATGAGAAAAGCGAACGTGAGGTGACAAAGAAGATGGGCACTCTTTCACCATAGGCAGTTGGATAAATTCCCACGGGCCACTGTACAGCTTCTGGAGCTGCCACATTTGCCCCTCCTCCATGTCCAAGCCACAGGTTCACATCATCCCCCAACACCCAGTGAACATCCAATGCTCCCCTAAACCAACTTGGCTTCTCTTGTTTCTTGACAGATGAGAGGAATGAACTCAGCTACGGTGGGGTGTCAAGAACTGTAACCCCAAGTCTGGTCCCTGTTTTCCATTAATAATGAAGGCAATTGTGTTTGGATGAGATCCTAAGAGCTTACCCAAAGATTAATATCACAAGACTAATACTGAGCTCAAAGCTCTGAGATGTATTTGTGCTCAGGGAAGATGTTTGCTAATGTTTGGTTTTTATTTCCCCTGGAGATGGTACACATCAGTGAGGCCTGAGGATAATGAGTAACAGCACAGACAATAAATCTTAAAATGAACTATTTAAACTCAAAGAACGCTAATGCAGACCAGTGCTAGAATATGGCATGTGTTACTGAGACAACAATGATTAGACCTTTATGAGCAGATTCTATTATCTGCTCCTTAGAAGCACTAGGTGGCTGTCTCTTGATTGCATTAGTCCCTGTGTTACAAAATTCTCAATACATCACATTGCAAGAGTGAGAAATGGGGCACGAGCAGGAAGGTAAGGAAGGGTAGACTTGGGAAGAAGAAGAGGAATGGGGTCTGTGGTTTCCATCAAAACCCATCTCCCCTTCTTGCTGGGTGAGAGGTAGGCAATATTTCCCTCTTGCAGGTAGGGGTGGCCATAGACTGACTTCCAGGCAATGGTGTGTGAGGAAATTTTGAGACAAAAGCATGCTTCCTTTACACCCTTCTTCCCTTTCCACCAGCTCAAGGCCCTTGGTGATAATGCAGCCACATCTGGAAGAAGCCTGAGTCAATGAATCACCATGCAGCATAAAAGCCATCTGCTGACCTGGAACACCCACCCTGGAATATCATGTGACTGGGAAATAGACTTCTATTTTATCTGAGTCAATGAATTTTGGAATCTTGTTGTTACAGTACTTCAGTACACCCTAACTCAAGTAGGACCAATCAGCATACCCACCACAGGACTTCTGGAATGAGAGACAGTGCCACAGAAACTTTGCTTTTCATGAGAGCTCACTCCTAGGGGTCTGGAGAAACAGTGCAGAGAACACTGGAGCTGATGGTCCAGACTCACGACACCAGGAGTAGGACTCCTGAACAGTGAAGGGAGGCGGTGGGGCTGTCCTTCTCATGAGGTGGGAGGGACGTCTCTTAAGCGATCTCTGCTTGGGGCTACACTTGGGACAGTAGGAGGAGAGACTTTGAGTGTGACCATCATTTAAAATGCTCTCTAGAAATTAGGGTCTATTTCTTCAGTGGGAGGAATCAGAGGTTACTCAAACAAACCAACCAAACCAATCAAACACAACAAACTTCCTTTAAGGAGATTGGTAAGAATAAAAACCCAGAGAGGAGCTGTCAGCTTACAGAGGAGTGCAGGACTAGTGGCCCAAGGTACCAGGGGCTCCTCTATAAATTGGTCCCTGAAAGGCATTACTGGTGAGTGTGACTGCGGAGACTGCCAGAGCATTGGAAGCAGCTGGCTTCAATAAGCCCCAAGGAACGGTGGGAGGGGACCCTGGTAGCCGCTGCAGGAGGCTCCCCTAGACCCTCGTGAGAAAGGCCCGAGACGTGGGACTTACCCTTGAGGCTGACTCATGCTCTTGATTATGTCTTCCATGACTCTGTGACCTGGGGAAGTAGATAGGTGTTAAATCAGTACGTGAATGACACTCCAACGAAGCTCATGGGTACATTCTGTAAAGGCTGAGTCAGTGGAAAGACATTTTCAAACTGGAGAGAAAAAGCGAGATACTAGTTCTCCAAAATATTCACTCAATAAATATTTATTTAGGCAATACAAAGACAAATAAGGCCTGCCTTCTGCCCTGTTGAGCTAATAAGATATAAGTATGATTTTCCAAAGTAGAGATATGTATGTCAAGATGAGGAAGGAGCAATTCAATAAGAAAAACAGCATTTGAGGAAGAGAAAAAAATGAAATACAGTACAATTCAAGAATCTAATAATGTGTGTACAATAACTTTGATTATATTCCAGAATTATTCCAAAATGTTACTTTCAAATTGTATTGATGTTTTAAACTGTTTCGCTTGATATGAATGACATCTTTGTGTACACTCAGCAAGAACTAAATTTTAACTAATTGTAAAAGCCATACAATTACTTCTCTGCCCTGGAAAAGGTGTGAACCAGGCCTTCTGCACTGAATCCCAGCTTGCTGGGACTCAGAACAGATATATCTGTGCCCCTGGAGAATGAGGAAGGATGGAGAGGCTGACAGGCGGGGACAGAAGGGGAGCTAGACTATTAGACCCTTGTACTAGGAGGCCTCTTGCACTTACTGGAAGAGCTGCAAATTCCCTAAACAACTTAAGTGCCCACATTAATACAGAAAACATCCAAAGTAAAATTTAGTTTAAAATATTATTTGCAAAGCTAAATATACTATTACTCATGACATCCCCCATTGCACTCCTTGAATACTTAAATTCCATACAAGAACCTGCACATGGAAGTTTTTAACAGCTTTAATCATAATTGCCCAAACTTGGAAGCAAAAGATGTCCTTCAGTAGGTGAGTGGATAAACTGTGGTACACCAATACAATGAACTCGTATTCCATGATGAAAAGCAATGAGCTATCAAGCCATGAAAAGACATGCAGGAAACTTAAATGCATATTCCTAAGTGAAAGAAGCCAATCTGAAAAAGGCTGCATACTGTATGATTCCAACTATACAACATTCTAGAAAAAGGCAAAACTGTGGAGACAGTAAAAAGATGGGTGGTTGCCACGGTTTAGGGCAGAGGCGGGGGATGAGGAGCCAGAGGGAAGGGAGGGATGAGCAACAGAGCACAGGGGAGCTTCAGGGCAGTGCGATGATTCTGTAAGGCACTGTAATGGCGGATGCATGTCAGTAAGCATTTGTCAGAACCCACAGAATGTACGATGCCAAGAGTGAACCCTGATGTAAACGACGGACTTCAGCTAACAGTGATGTGCTGCTGTTAGCTCCTTCAGAGCAACAGATGTACCATGCTCACGCAAAGTGTTTCTAACAGGGGAAGCCGCAGAGGAGAGGGAGGAAGGGTGTAGGAACTTTGTACTTTCTGTTGATGTTTTTCAGTCCTCTGTCCTCTACTTTCAGCCCCCAAAGTCTGAATCTAATAGAGTGGCTAATCTGGAACTGTCAGCGCAGCCTCAGAAGACACCCTGACTACTTCCTTTGCACTTCCAGCAGAGTTACCACCAGTCCGCACCAACTGGCAGGGAGGCAGGGAGAAGCCGGCCCCTGAATTCCGACCTGCCAGGGAAGCCGAGTGGGCTTGCATTCTGGGCCATGGCCAGTTCAGCTGCCTGTGCTCTGGCCCTTGCCTCCTGTGGCAGGAGATGACTGAGAAGCAGCAGGCTGAGCAGAGAGGCCTGATGGAGCAGTGAGGAATCTCACAGGGTCTGGGGATAGTAGATCTGGGCTTGTGACTTTCTGGTGAGCAATACAGTAAAATATGTTGTATCTTATTATTAAATATAATGCTAATTAATTATAACTAAAAGTTTAATTATTATCATAATTATTGTTATTATAATTTCTTTCTTGTGGGCTTTTGGGCCAGGAACACATCAAAGGAGAGAATATGTATAAATATCTGCTAGAGGCAGAAGCATAGTTGACAGACAAGAAATGGTAGCTTTATGATTACAATGTTATGTTAAATGGTTCATAGTCATGACATAGCAAAGGACAGGTATTAGATCCTCACAAATCCCATGAGTGAATTCCTGCTGGGTTCTATTTATAAAATCTCTAGCTCTAAAACAAAAAGTCCACTAATAAAACAATTACCAGAAAATCCCATTTCAATTTGCACCCTGGTACTTGGCTTTGATTGGCAGCCATCCCCTGGACGTTTCCAGAGCCAGTGTTCCCAGGTGCAGTCACCTCCCTCCCTGGCTGGTGTCCATGCTTGCTTCAGCAGAAGCATCTTGTATGAGATGACAGAAGAGAACTTTGTAGCAGCATATCCCAGTCCATGGATGGACTACCGGGTCTGCTTTTAACCCTCACACCAGGAGCCCAGCAGGCGGTCAGAGGCCCGCAGGGATCGCAGGCCTGGGGTGTGACCAGCGGTCCTAGCCCATAGCAGATATGGCCTCCAGCAGGCTCTCCCTGGGGGCAGAGATGGCACTGGTCTCTGGGCAGCTGGGGCCTAGGAGGCAGAACTGGGGATGCCAGATCTCAATCTCCTTCTCTCTCCCATGCTCTGAGATCCTGGGAACACTTTTTAAAAAACTGGTCCAAGCACTGATAACATGGGGGAAAGCCACTCTGGCCCCTGACACAGAACCTGTGCATAGTAAACATCTCTGGATTGTTCCTTCTTGCAGAGGGCTGCAGGGTACAGTCTGTTAGCCACACCCTGGCTCGGCTTGTACTGTAAATATGTACTGAGTGACTGGGCCAGCAGGTATTTGGCTCTTAACGTTGCTGTGATTAAGACTGAGAAGAGTGTTCAAGGAGAACACAGCTCCTGCCCATGGGTAACGTAGGGATATACTGATTCACACTGGGCATATAAAACCAAGGTCCCATCCCATCTCCAGCACTTTTGTGATGTTCTGATGAGCAGAGAGGCAAGAGGGCCTTAGCTAACCTGGGAGAGGACAAAGACCAGGTCTGTCTAGAGCCACTGTTTCTGACTGTCCCTCCACTGGAGCTGTGCTAGGAACTATGTCGCACGAGCTAAGTAGTGGCTAACGTTTAGGTTGCTCACAATGTGCGGGAACCATAACAACCTCTGCAGTAGAAATCAGCAGAGATATTTAGTACATATGCCCTGGTACTGACTGGCATTCATTTAGTGGTTAGCGCCAAAGCTGGTTATTAAATATTTTCAGTATCAGCCCTGGGTACTAACATTGGTCCCCATTCTATAGATTAGGAAAATGAGGGCAAGAGAGGATAGCAGACTTGCCTAAGATCAGACAGCTTTGTGCAGAGCCTGGATGCAAAGTCAGGCTGTTGGACTCCAGACCTTGGTGCTGAGCCCATGTGTCCACTGGGTCCTGGACTTACTCTCAGAGGAGCGGCCAGTGAGCACAGCTCTGGCGGAGGACATGAGGAGCGAGCCGAACACCGTGCCCCAGAGTAAATACCTGGGTGAGTGTGCTGTCCTCCTTGCAGAGGCAAGCCTCCCGCACTCTTGCACTCCTGAAAAGTGGGGTGAGGTCGGTGGCGTGAGGCTCACTGGGTTCTGCAGGAGCCCCGCAGGGGTGCAGGAAGCAGGGCTTCAGAAACACCACCTCTTCAACAAGAAAAGACCGCTAGGCCTAAGGAAAGAGAGGGACACTCTCAGGAAGGAGCGAACTAAGAGAAAGGAGGCAGAGGGATGCCAGTCCCAAGGCTTGTCCTCTTGAGAAAAAGTCAAGTCTTTGAATCACCTTTGGCTAGGGTCCTGAAGCTGGGACATATCTGACACATTCCTCCGCATACTGATTATGTCCTGAGTGCTTTGTTAAGTGTTTTGCATGCATTGTCTCACTTAGCCCTGAAGCAAAGCTGCATGCATGAGGTACTACTGTTGTGCCCTTTTACAGATCAGGAAAGTGAGATTGAGAGAAGTTAAAGGACACACCAGCTCCGACTGCTGTCCGAGCCTGTGCTGTTTGTCATCATTATGCTACACTGCCCCCTTTTAGGGATTTCAAAAACAGAGAAGGCTGGATGGGTCTGTGGCTTTCATATAAAATTATTTTATATATATATATATATATTATGCCTGCACCTGCTATAAACCAGGAACATTCATTCATTTATTCAGCTGATTTATGAAGCCTGGTTACAGGCCAAGCCAGGTGCTGACCACTCACTGGTGAAGATCAGCAGAGGTCCCACCTCATGGCTCCTTGGGTGGGGCAGGAGGAAGGCCCTGGATGGGGAGGTGGCAGGAAAACTGGTTTACATTGTTGAGTTTCCTATGAGCCAGACACAGTGCTTGCTGCTGATTCTGTCATTTAATCCTCTCAGTTGACTACTGTCAGGTACATATTCTTATTGTCTCCGTTTCATAGATGGGCAAATCAAGACTTGGAAAAGTTAGGTAATTTGCCCAAAGTCTCACATCCTATATACAATGGAGATGGATTTTGAACTCAGATATCGGACTCCAAAGCCTGGTGCTTTTATTTGCTGACGTATTTCCCACCTTTCACATGTATTTTTAGACCCAAACCTTTAGGGAGCCATTATCATCAGCCCCATTTAACTGATAGGGAATCCGAGGCTCAGAGGGGGAAGCAGTTTGCCTAAGGTCTCCCTGGCTCGAGCGGGGATCTGAACCGAGGTATTCTCGTGCCACGTCCAGGGCAGGCTTGTTACTCTGCCGCACCTCTGTGAAGCAGCCCTGGGGCTGGCAACTAGGACGCAGGGGCTCCTCCTAGCCTCTTGGAGGTCTCATTCTGAGCACTGGTGTAACTTATGCTGTGTGCTGGAGACTTCTTTGCTAATGTATTTTGGCCTGGCATCCAAACATCTCCTAAAGCATTCTAGGGAGCCAGGGAGGTGGACAGAATTGGCCTGAGTGCAGATGAGATGGGCGTCCGGGGCAGCTCCTCCTCCCCTGCCCAGAGAAGGTGGCTTTGGAGGCTTTTGTGCTCTCCTGCACTTCACATTCCAGTAATGAGCCCTGTGATTCTCATCATTTCTGTATGAGCAGGGGCTGCTAACTCACACAGCAAAAGGAAATGGCATAGGTTCTGAAACTTCCTGTTTGTCTGGTATCTGAAAAGATAACTATGTTATGCAAATATCCTCACTCCTGAAAAATGCAGGCATGTACACACACACACACACATACACACAGACCCTCTGCTTGGCCCTGTGCCCCAGATCTCTTCTGTACCCGGGAAACTGAGAAATGGTTCCACTAACACAGTACCCAGGGCACTGGGGGAACCTGCAGTAGGAATTTATGGTCATTGAAATAGCAGCCTTTGCATTTGGTTCAAAGAGGTTAGCAGATGTCCCTTCCAGGTAAGTCCTTGCTCTGGCTCTCAGGCCAGGGTTGGTTTGGTTTCTACCTGGCAGAGCCTGAGAGTTAGGGATCCCTTATGAGAGAAGCAGATGTGGAGGGGGCCTCATCCAGGCCTTCGGTTCCCCTCCAGCCCAGGACCTCTATTTCCTCATGGCTCAGATCTCCCTCCCTGGGCTTTCAGAATGCACCGCATCCCACTCTCAAGCCTACAGTGAGTCCAGATAATGACAAACGTTGAATACTTTTTGTTTGGTCCATTGTGACCTCTTTGCAGGTTTTCCTTTCAAAATAAGCTCAGTTTTGAGCCCAAGACTGCAGCTGGTCTATGCTTCCAGAGAGGGCTGACTTCTGGCACAAGCCTGAGACTAGCTGGCCACCTCTACCCTAGGAAGCTTTTTAAAAATGCTGAACGTAAGCTTCGATTTTAATGGCTGAAAGAGAAAATGACATGTGACTTCCAGAAAATTCAAAAGAATTGTTCTCTGTAATGAGTGAAATAGCATTCTTCAAACAGCAGAAAGCTTTTCTCATATTTAGAGTTGCTTGAATTAGGGGAAATGAACATAAATTGCTGCAAGAGAGAATCTGGTGAGCTATAAATTAAAAACAAAATTTTTTTCACTCTGTAGTCTCTTCCTGGCCCACCCCAAAACCCTGACCTGGTAGTGGAAGGGGGGCCTTTCCTCTTCTGGAAAGTGAGGAAGCTAAGGTTCAGTAGGAGAGCCCATCACCTGGCTCAAGGCTGGAGGCTTAGATTCTCGGCGAGCGCTTGCCCCATTACAATAGGGACTGGCCAAGTGGCAGGACCGTGGGCTGAACTGGGTAGATATCTTGGTTCTGCTATTTACCAGCTGTGTGACCTTGAGCAAGTTACTTAACTTTGCCAAATGTAAGTTTTCTCCCCTGTAGAATGGAGTTACCATGGGATGACAGGAGACATATGTATAGGAAATGGCTGGCCCACACCTGGACCCCAGGACAGGGTAATAAGGAAGGTGTCCTGATGACCACATGCTACAGTGACACCCATCGCTCTCTGCCAGAGCCTCAGTCACTGCAACAGGTCGCGTGGGACCTGAAGGGTCTACAGAGAGTATTTCTAGAATCTGTCTTTGAGGTGCAGACTGCTTTTGCTTTAGAGATGGCTCTGAGGAAAAGCATGGGATGAATAGTGAAAGATTTTTGTGAGAAAGTTTCTCTACCCTTTAAGAGGGGCCCAGGGTCAATTCCTACCCTTATCTGTAACCTCAACTCTCTGTCCTCTGTCAGCTCAGGCTTTGAGGAAATGACAGGTCAGCCTTGGGCTTCTCCAGGCCTGAAGATAGGAGACAAGTCTGTAGAAAAATGCAAACATGCGCCCTGCATAACCCATGTGAGACAGAGCCTCAGCCCATTCAACCACTGAGCACTTACTGTGCACCTACGGGATGCCTGGCGCAATGTCACGTATCAAGGAGACTGTCACACTAGAATGATAGCTGTCTGTGGAGTCACTACTGGGCACCGGACACAGGGCCGGGTGCTTTGCAAACAAGGTTTTATTTAACCCTTGCAGAAGCCTCTTGAGTAGATACAGTATCCTCATTTATCAACGAGGCCCTGAGAACTTAAGTTCCTTGCCCAAGGCCACACAGTAGCAGGTGGGACCCGAATGCACATCTCATCTGCTGGAAAGCCTGCGTTTGCCACCACCATTCCAGGAATCTCACATGTACTCACCAGCCTACAGGAATTAAAAAGCCAGGAGATGAAACACAGAGCCCCAAACCTGAAGTAAGGATACAAATGTCAGAAAGCCCGGAGGAGAAACACTGACAAAGAAGGAGCTGGACTTCATGGAGGAGGTGGAGTGGGGAGGAAAAATGGGGATAGGATCAGAGCATATCTGGGGAGTGGGAAGACAGGGATGCAAAAAAAAACATAGAGCAAGAATGTGTGAACCTTGAGACTAGCCTTGGTTTTTGGCACATGGGCCCCTCAGTGGCCTCTTTTGGACCCCCTGGGACTGGGGACATAGCCCTTGGGGAAGGCTGGGGGGCTGGCCCCTGGGTGTCTGTCTCCTGCTAGGTTCAGGGCTCTGGGGAGGGCCTGAAGCTCCAGCAAGTTTTTTGTCTTCTCTTTCCACAGAGAGTGGAATTTGACGAGGGTTGCCTGGGTGGGCTGACGAGCATCTAGACAGGTTCCACGCTGATGGGCCAGGCGCCTGCTCTGATTGGCCAGTGGCATGAGGTACTGCTCGCTACTTATTTGTAATTCACCCCTGGGGATGCTGGCAAGCGCAGCAGGTCTCTTTGGTCAGCTGAGCTGGGCAGGCTGGATTGAATGAGGTGTTGCAGATGAGAGCAGGAGGGGCACACTGCAGGGCCTGCCAGCATTTGCTCCCCTCTGTTCCTGCAGGCTAGGGTAGAGGCCCTGGACCTCAGTGAGAAGATAAAAATCTCACCATCTTCCAAGGCCTGGAGTTTCCCCATTCCTGAGCCCAGGTTTCCTTGTCCGAGAGAGAAACTGCCTACTCTCCACCCAGTTTCCACTCTGCCTTACCCAAGTACCTGATTTGGGAGGAGCATCAACATACCCAGCTAATAGACTGTATTTCCCAATTCTCTTGAAACTCGGGGCAGCAAATGGAGTATGAGTGCAAGGAGGTGGGTGGGGCTTTCTAAAAACTTCTTGAAGGGACCTGAGAAATGTGCTCTCTACCTTCCCCTGCCCTATCTCTGCCCCTGGAACACTAATGTGATAGCTGGAGCTCAAGCAGCCAAATTGGACCACTATGCAACCTTGAAAACGAAGCCACAGATTGAAACACTGACTCTCAGTCTTTCATGCTGAGGAAGGAAAAAGTAGCCCCTGTCACCTGGGAACTGGCATGATGCTTTCAACGAGGCCTTAGTCTTTTTAGAAGCTGACCTAGATGTTCTCTTGTTGGACATAAACGATCCCACGGAACACCAGCATCTGACAAGGTCACTCTGCAGCTGTGACGAAGTGAGTCAAAACAGACTGCTTCGTCATTTTGTCTAAGCACAGACAAAAACAACTACAAAATACTAAACATCTCCCTCTCCTGGCTAATATGAGCGACAGTTGCCTCTTTGCCAGTTACAACTTCAGTTTCCATCCGGTCTGCTCTCCTTATAGATAAGATTTACTAAGATACCCAGTCACAGAATTGTCTCATTTCCTGACAACTCCCAATGCAGAGCAAATCCCTGCTTTCTTGGGCCCTCTCCAGATTCGCCTAACCAAAGCCCAGGTCCTAGAAGTCCTTTCAAACTCCTTTTACGGGGATGGCCCACAGTCCCCAGGGAGCACTACCTCCTTTGCTGCAGTAATAAGGCAAATTTGTCCAGCTATAGGCATTCAAATGAATCACTTGGCAATGTGCTGTAATGCAGGTTCTGGCTCGGTGGGCTAAAGGACGTCTCCTTCTGTGTTTCTGAGTGTCCAGCGAGGCAGGTGCTGCTGGGCATCAGGCCATGCTTTGAGTAGCAAGGCAGTCAAGGATGGTGGGTTTGAATGCTGGAAATGCTTGAGTTTTTACTGTGGGGCCCCGTATGAACCCTGCACTGCCTTCTAGAGAGAATAGGCCTGCCTGTATCTCAATCAAGCCACTGCTGTTTAGTTCTGTATCACGAGCAGCCCAGTCCACACACTGTCCTTGTCCTTCTGGAGACATGTGGTTCCAGCTGAGGAGCTTTTGACAGGCCTTGTGCTGGCCAGAAAATGTGCAGTCCCAAACCAGGCTTGGGAAATTATTGACCAAACATGTTGCCTTTGAGTTGTACTGCCCTCCCCGTGCCCCCCCAACATTACATCTGCTAATCGTAATGCCCCTTTTTCCCTCTTATCCCTCCCTTCCCGCCCATTTTCCCCAACCCCTTTCCCTTTGGTAACTATTAGTCCATTCGGGGGTTCTGTGAGTCTGCTGCTGTTTTGTTCCTTCAGTTTTTTTCTTTGTTCTTATACTCCACATATGAGTGAAATCATTTGATACTTGTCTTTTTCGGCTTGGCTTATTTCACTGAGCATAATACCCTCTAGCTCCATCCATGTTGTTGCAAATGGTAGGATTTGTTTTCTTCTTATGGCTGAATATTCCATTGTGTATATGTACCACATCTTCTTTATCCATTCATCTACTGATGGACACTTAGGTTGCTTCCATTTCTTGGCTATTGTAAATAGTGCTGCAATAAACATAGGGGTGCATCTGTCCTTTTCAAATTGGGCTGCTGCATTCTTAGGGTAAATTCCTAGGAGCAGTCAGAGAAACCAAACGATGACTGATTGAAAATCCTCCAATGGTCCTATGTTGACTCCATGTTGGGCCCCTGGGCATGAGCAGCATAGATATGAGAGCTTCCAGACTGTTCTCACAGCCGAGGTTTGCCCAGCTCCACCTGGGCCTCCGGCTCCAGGTCTCGCCTTCCCACACCTTGTGGGTGTTTCGTGCCTCCTTGCCTCCTCGCCTTTGCTGTTCCTTTTGCCACGGACGCCCCTTCCACCCTCCTTCCCCCTTACTCAGCGCAGCCTCCCAATCCCTGAGGGCCTCTTCTCCGTGCTCCCGGGGCCCCTGCCCCCCTCCCCTCTCACCCGCTCAGGTTACAGAGCTGTTAGTTATTCTGTGTTCATCCTTCCGTCGGTCATCAGCTCCTAGAGGACAGGACCCACACCTCGTCCATCACTGTCTCTCCTGGCACAGTCCCCAAGTAAGTAAGAAGCTGACCTGAAGGCTCCAGTCCCCCACAGCCTGCCCCTTGACCTCTGCCCAACTGCAGGAAGATTGTAAGAGAACAGTGAAAAGGCTTTTGCTAATGTTTCCCCTTTAGGTTATGTGAAATCGGGGGTTCCCAGGGGCTGTAGGTGTGAAGCTGTAGGTCACACCCTTAAGTATGTAGACTTCTGAAAAGCCACAGATGCATGAATTAGTGTTTTGTAAATGACTATTAAACTGAAAGCTAGAACTCTTCTAGATCTGGGCTTCTCAAACTTGAATATGCTATGAATCACCTGAACAGCAAATGCATTTTTCAGTCCCCAGGTGAGTCCTACACACTGAGACCTGCAGCCTTGGGATCCCTTGGCAACTGCTGAAAAGGACACATTCTTGGGACGCATCCCAGATTTACTGAATCAGAATCTCTAGGGTGCAACTCAGGCATAGGCATAAAACTCCAGGTGATGAAGCCACATTCGCAGGGAACAAGACAAGCATGGCTAATGACAGTCAACAGCCCTCACCTGAACAAGCCGGTCTGCATCGTCTTAGTGGAGTTACGTGCTTTCCAGTCTCACAACAACTCTGCCTCTACAGAGAGGCCATTGAAAATGAAGACTGAAAAACCACAGAAAGAGAAAAAGGACAGTAATGATGCCAGCAGGAAAGGCTTTGTGTGGCCGAGGCTCCTACTATGTAAATGTGCAGGGAAACATTTGGAAGGAAATAAACTAACATGCTCACAGTAGCTGGATTATGGGTGATTTCAGCCCTCTTCTCCAATTCAAAAAACCCCGAAACTTTGTATTATTTGTATAACAGAAAGATAGATGTATTCAATTTAAAATACATGTTCTTATTTTACACTGTAGGGGACAAACGGGCTGTGGTTGGGATGGCTCCGTAGCCTCGTGGCGCCTCGGAAGAACCAGAGCTTAAGCCTCGGCCAGTGCTGGTTGGCGGGTGCGGAGGCTTGGGAGGCGGCGACGCCATGAGGGTATTTGTTGGAACGATTTTAGTGCAAAAGACAAACCAAACTCTTACTGGACTGAGCCAGAATAAATAGGAGAGAGACGAGAGAGAGAAGGAGGGAGGGAGGAAGGGAGGGAGGAAGGGAGGAAGGGAGGAAGGGAGGAAGGGAGGAAGGGAGGAAGGGAGGAAGGGAGGAAGGAAGGAAGAGAATTTGCTTGGTTTTGTAACTGAAAAGCCCAGCTGGAGCCAGGAGCCCTGAGGGTGTTTCTAGGACTGTCTGCCTCTCAGCTCCTTTTCCTTGGCCCCTCTCTGTTCTCAGGCAGGCTCTGCCCTAGACTCAGGGCTAGGAGTGCCTGCCAAAGTGGCTCTGACTGATCCATCCCCACAACCAGAGAGACGCACCCCTGGGCCCGGCCAGGCCTGGGCTGCGTGCCTCCACCCCACAGAAGCACCAGCGGAGAGGTGAGAAGAGTTGCTGCCCCAAAGGAAACCTGGAGCCTACCTCAGAAGGGGATGCTGGGCGGGAATGTGTGGTAATATCTGCTTGCATCAATCAGGTTGGTGGTGCTTTTGGGTCTCGCCCCTAGATCTGCCCTGAGCATTTTTCAGACTTGCATACAGAGTCTGGATAAGACCCTAGGATGACTGCAGGCTTCCAAAGAGAAGAGCTGCCATCGGAGGCGGGGGGGTGGGGGGGTTCTTATCAAGGTTAACACTGGGCACACTGTTCTCAGGAGGAAATGGGAATTTCCATGTGGTAAGTTCCCTTCCCTGTACAATGAAATGCTATCTTGATGAGAAACCCGTGGGCAGTGGTTGAGAAGAGAGAGGTATTCTCTGAATGAGAGGGAATTTACCACCTTCTTTTCAATGGTGACATTACTGGTGTCACGGCAGGGTGTGGACTGATTCATCTACAAATACCTACATCTATGTAGACACCACACTGCCAGCCTCTGCAAAACACAGGCCCGGAGAACATTTCTGCCGCCCTGGATATGTCACCTTTGTTACAGCCACTGTCTCCACCCACCCCACATACTGCAGGCCAAGGCGTGTGGGCCTGGGTTTCCCCGCTGGAGGCCGGACCAGAGGTTTCTGTGTGTGGGAACTGGGGCAGTGGGAATGATAGGCTGCCGGGCAGTGGCCCTTTAAAGTCCCTTCCGGGGCCTGTCAGGCTTCTCTCTCCTGGGCCGCCTCTTCCACCACTGAGCTTCTAACCGGACCTCCAAGGCCATTCGCATCACATCCCCCTGCCCTACGGGGCTCAGACTTGCCTCTCCCTTGAGTGCCCTGGGCTCAGAGCTCTATCCTCCCAATTAGAGGACAGAAAAAAAACACAAAGCCCACTTTTCTGAATTCTCAATTACAGCCAAGGAGATTCATCTGCTGCCTCCTTCCCCTCAGATTCTCCCCCACAGTTGCCATCAACTCCACAGTCCCCTCTGGAGGGCTCCAGCAGCCACAGTTCCCTGAAACAGATGCCTGGTTCTTTCACACCAAGAGGAAAACACAGGATCTTCCCCAGCCCTGGAATTCCGCGTCCTGCCTGGGCTCCTGTGGGCTGAGAGGCTGAGGAGGGAAGGGTGAGGGCTGTGGGGAGAGGCCGTCTTTCCCCAAGCACCAAAGGGGTTCTGCTGAATGACCAGACCTGATGCCTGGTCCGTGAGTTCTTAGCCAGGGTGGGGCCACCTCAGAAAACTGCCCTGACCTCACCAGGTTTTCTAACCTCTAACAGGGCCTAAGGAAACCAAATCATAGGTAAAAGTGAAGTTTAAAATAACATGAAGAAAGACTTGGTGGAAACTAATAGTGAAAAAATTTCTCAACAACTTGCTGAAAAAACTTAAGAAACTCTCACAATATTTTGCTCTCTATTGGGTCATTTCCATCAACACACAAATGACCTGTTATTTCCCTATCTTTAAAAAACAAGGTTTTCTCTATAATAAATGAGTCAACAAATTAATAAATAAAGAAGAGGGTTAACTCTCCCCTATAGAAGAATTCCAAATAATACATGTAGCTACTCCCCCCTCTAGGAGGTGGAACTTAAATCCCCACTCCTTGAGGGAGGGCTGGACTTAGTGACTGGCTTCCAAAAATTAGAGTATGGAAAGGGAAAAATAGTAACTTCAGGGAGGATACCTGGTGGACACCATCTTAACCAAGTGACGAAGGTAACATCTCCTGTGATAAGCCACGTTGCTATCATGTACCCTCTGATGTGATCTAATGACAAGGGTACTTCATCTCTGGGGTGTTCTTCCTCTAAACCCGTAACTCCAGTTGAATCATAAGAAAACCTCAGGTTAACTCAAATTGAGGGACATGATTGCTTCTCTTCAAAACTGTCAAGGTCTTGAAAAACAAGGAAAGATAGAGAGATGATCACAAACTGAAGACTGAGACATGGATTAAATGCAATGTGGTAACCTGGAACAGAATATGGACATTAGCGAGAAAACTGGTGAAACATGATTAGAGATTGTAATGGGGCTATTAGTGTAATACCAATGTTAATTTCTTAGTTGTAACAAACATACCATGGCTTTATAAGAAGGTAACATTAGGAAGAGCTGGGTGAAGGTATACCAGTGTCTTTTCTACCTTTCTGTAAACCTAAGGCTAGTCCAAAGGAGCCTATTAAATATGCTGAGCAAAAGAAGCCAGACACAGGAGTACATCGTATGATTCAATTTATATGAAATTCTAGAAAAGGCAAACTAATCTCAGTGACAAAAAGCGGATCCGTTGTTGCCTGGGGCTGGGGATTGGGGTGGCAGTGGTGGGAAGGATTGATTATAAAGGCATATGAGGGAATTTCTAGGGGGGTTATTGAATACCTTGATGTTGAGTTGGTTGCATGAATGTATACTTTTGTCAAAATTCATTGAATTGTATATTTCAAATGTATGAAATGTAAATTTTGCCTCTATAAAGTAGATTTATAAAAAGCTTTCTCTTGACCCAACTTATCCCACCAGCTACCCTTTACAAGACTTCTGAAAGAGTTGTCCATACTCAGTCTCAATTCTACTCCACACATTCTCTCTTAAGTCCATACCAGTCAGTCTTTTGTTCCCATCATGCTGTGGAAACTGCTCTCATCAAGATTGCAATGACCACCACGTTGCTAAAACCAATGGTAATGTCTTCTCTTGACCTAACAGGACCATTCCATACACATCTTCTTCCTTGAAGTACTTTCTTCCTTTGGCATCTAGGACACAATCGTCTCTTGGTTTTCCTTCTATGTCTGATTACTCCTCCTCTGTCTTGTTTGCTGTTTCTTATCTTCCTGACCTTGTAATGAAGGAGTGTCTTGGGATGCTCTTCTCTGTACTCATTCCTCAGATGATGTCATTGAGTTTCAGGGCTTTACATTCCATCCATACACTGAGAACTCTGAAATCTGTATCTCAAGAGAGGTCTGATCTCACCCAAATTCTAGACTCACAGGTCCAACTGCCTACTTGACATTTCTATTTGTATATTGACTAGACACCTCAAACTTAACATGTTCAAAACCAAATTCCTGATCTTCTCCCATAAACCTGCCCAACTGCAGCCTTTCCTATCTCTGTAGATGGACCTTCACATATTACCATTTATTTAAATCAAAAGCCTAGCAGTCATCCTTGACTATTCTTTTTCTCATGTTGCACTGGCTGTACCTTGAAAATATATCCATAAGCCATTCTTCGTCAGCTTCACTGCTACTACACTGGTCCAACCATCATCTTTCACCAGGATTGTTGGGATAAACTCCTAACTGGTCTCCTCCTGTTTCCACTCTTGCCCTCCTACATTCAATCCTCAACACAGCAACCAGTGACCTTGTTAAAATTAGTAAGATCACGGTATTCAAAATTCTATAGTGATTCTCTCTCACAATAAAAGCCAATGTCCTTGCAAGGGCTTGTAAAGCCCTACATGACCTAGTCCCCTATCACCTTAGCTCTGTGATTTCCTTTTCAGCTCATTCCTCTTCAAGCGCAGGGGTCTTTTCTGCTGTTTCTCAAACATTTCAAGTGTATTCTTGCCCCCCTGGGGACCTTTGCTCTAGCTGTTCTGTCTGATGCTCTACTGGCCAACTTCTTCACCTCCTTCAATTCTGTATAGACTTCCTCAAATCTCACCTTCTCAATGAGATCTACTCTGACCATGAATGTCAGTGCTGCAACCTGCCCCACCCCGAGCACTTATTTCCTTACCTTGCTATTTTCTTTTGTTTCCATAGCACTTACCACTTTCTAATACACTATTTTATCTGCCTATTTATTTTACTTCCTTTTATTGTCTATTCGAAGTTAGGAATCTGTTTTGTTCACTGCTGTACCCCAAATCCTAGAACAGTTCCTGGCACATAGAAACTGCCCAATAAGTATTTGTTCAATTAATTAATGAAGTTTGTCCAGAGGGAGCAAACTTCCCACCTCTGGCCCATCAACCCAGATGTGACTAGGCTGAAATAAGAGACTAAGGAGACAAGGTGGATCTGGAGGAATCCTACCCATGTCAGGACTGAGGAAACTGAGAGGCTCTGGACTACTCCTGGATTGTTTCTGATTGTGCCTTATGATCTCAAGCAGACCTGGGCTCTGGTTTGCAGGACTACAACTGTGTTCTTAGAGTCACTGCCCACTTTCCAAGGTTTTATCTCGTGGGGGACCTTCCCAGGATAGATGACATTTATCTATAACTGCATCATCCAGCAAAGTACCCACTGGCCCCACTTGGCTATGAGCACTTGAAATGTGGCCAGTCCACACTGAGGTGTGCTGAAAGGGTAACATTTCGAAGACTTAGTACAAAAGAGAATGTAAAATACCTCATTAATAAATTTTAACACTGATTCCATGTTACTATTTTGGGTGTGTTGGGTTAAATAAAATATACTATTAAAATTAATTCACCAGTTTATTACTTTAAAAAATGTGGCTACTAGATTTACAAGTACTAAGTGGCCTGCATTCTATTTCTGTGGGTCAGCACTGATTTATGAGGAAAAACTACTCACGTCTAGAAATCAAACCACATGAGCTTGAAAATACACCTTCCATAAATGTGAACTGATGGTTCCTTTATTGCAAGTAATATTGAGACATAGGCAAATTCCATTAAGACAAAGGCCCCTTCAGGATTTGCCTAATTGGGCTAGTGGGGACTTTTAAAGAAGCTCTGGCTTTGTTTTATTCTTCTGTGTTCTGGTGATGCCAGCAGTCTCCTCCCGGCTCCTCCTGTACACAGTCGTGCCAGGCTCCAGGAACCGGGTAGAGGGTTTGGGAGGTAAACGAGCGGCTCTCATCCCCCTTCCAAGAGCCTCACGCTGTCCCAGGGCCTGGCGGATGCCAGTCAGGGCTCGAGCAGCATCAGCTCCCTGAGGGCCCAGCTCGGGCCTGGCTGCAGGTCAGCCCGGGGGCAGCCCAGCAGGGCCTTGTGCTGCGCCCAGGTCCAGGCCAATGGGAAGGGCTTCTCAGGACTAAACATGAGGGACCCACTACTCTGGGAACCAATCTGGGGATGGAAATAAGGCTGTGGACGACTTTCAGAACCTTGGAACACCCTGGAGCTGTGACTTTGTGGAGGCTGGGCCCCAGGAGGGCACCCCAACGAATCTGAGGGCCAGGAGAATCAGGGGCTCAGTGACCTAGGAACCTGGCATCAAGAAGACACGTGATGGAAGGAGAGGCTGGGTTAGGGAGACTTTCTCCTATCTTCCAAAATTCTGTAATCTTGTCATATTGTTTTTACGTTATTAAAAGAGACTGAAAGGGAGAGTGAGAGAGGGAGGGAGGGAAAGAGGAGGGAGGGAGAAAGAGAAATGGGCAGAGGGAGGCAACATCTCTTGAAAATTTGCCTGTGGCTCTAAGCTCTGCCTCTAGTCTTTCCTGGCAGTGGTTACTTCTTCCTGACTCAGGGCTGAGGATCCAGACTGAGAAATAGAGTCAAATTTCTCATGAAAAGCAAAATAGAATTTCATCCTCTGTTTTTTCCCTTTCTCACTGTGCTGACTGTAGGAAATAAAAGAATATGAAAAGCAAAAGGATTCACAAGAGATTGCTTGGTGAGAAGGTGAGTAAGAAATTAAAACAACAAAAGAAAATGTTATTTTCATTTGCTTTAACAGCAACACAGAAATGCAGGTCAACCACTTACGAGAGGGAGGTGTGTGCATTTGTGCCGGATGCTCCAGGGATGCAATGGGCAGGAAGAAATTTAGGATGAGAACCGGGGAAAACACGACTCCAGTCAACTCCCCACTGGGTCCTGGAGAGTCTCCTCAACAGAGAGGGAGACTGCTCAGGACCTTGCCCGAAGCCCTGGAGAGGCAGGGCTGTCCTGGCGGTTGGTGGGTGGGGGTGGAGGGCCGGGCCTCTCTCGGGAGGGCTCTTCTTCCATCCCAAAGCCATTGTCTGCCTGTGAATGTGCTTTCATCAGTTGCAAACTGTATTTATGGCTTCTCGGAATTTTCCAAATGAAGTAACTTTTTTCCCCAGATCATTTTCTTCACTACTGAAATCAGAGTCCCACAGTCCATGGAGACAAACAAAACAGCATGACATCACCCGCCTGGGAGCTGTCATTTCAGATACTGTGATTTGCCTTGTGGAGGTTGCAACCTGCTGTGGCAGAAAAGGGGATGCTGCTTGGAGACAGGCTTGAGGAACTGGGAGAGAGGGGGGAAGCAGGTGCCCTGGACAGCCGGCACGGCAGACCGGACAGGAGGGGTCCAGTGGGGAGGTCTCTTGCTTCTTCTCCAACTGCAGAGCTTTGGAGATGCTGCTCCACGACACAAGTCATGATGGGGACAGCGTCACCTGTCTGTGTCCTTCCTCTCTCCACCTCTAATACTCAGATGATAGCAGCCAGGTTATAGAGATGATCTGGAGGTCAGGGGGCCTGGATTCAGCTTCTGTTTTGCCTGCAAAGCTTCCAAGTCTGTCTCCTCCTCTGTAAAGGTGGAGAGGGTAAAAAACAAATCGAAACAAATCCCAGTTCTGCTGCCTTGCAGAGATGCCCTTGGACCAAATAAGCGCATATATGGACCTGGAAAGCACATGGCCTGCTTCTCCTGTTCTTGCCCTGAGATTTCTTAATACTCAGAGGGAGGAGTCCTGTAGCTCCTCAAATGTCTTCGGCTTCCTGCAGGGAGGGGTCAGGGAGACTGGCAGGGACTGTGGTCAACATCCTCTTGAGCTAATAATTAAGGTATTATTTAACAAAAGCTTAAAGAAGAGCTGAAGTCATCCAGGGAACCCAGTTGGGTTCATCTGGGAACCCAATCAGCCAGCACCTGAGGGCCTGACTGATTACAAGAAAACAGAAGTTGTTCCATCCTTCTGCAAATAAATGCTTCTTAAAGTGTGGTGGGGGGTGGAGGGGTGGGATGCTGTCACAGTTCTAGGTAGCAATTGGCCTAAAGGGGAAGTAATCATATAAATATACTAATAAGTGAGAGTTCCCTGGCCCTGAATTGAGCATTTTACATACAGTATCTCATTTGAACCTCTGGGTAACGTTACTGTTCTCATTTAACAGTTGGTGAATCCAGGAAGGTGGGTAGGTAACCTGCCCAAGGCCACTCCATGTAACTGTAGACTTGGGATCCAAAACCAGGTCTGTCTGACTCCAAGGTCACGCATTTCACCACAATGCAGAAGCACCATGTTTCTGACCCTCTGTTACAGCTTACTTTATCCAAATTAAATGATCAAGAAACATCATATATTTGTACACATTTTAAAAGGCTGATATCTGAAATAGGTTTATTGTCTGTATTTATTCCACAGCTGGGAATGTTATCTGAGTCGTTTAAGCCAGTGAACCAAAGTCAGGCCACTAAGTTGGCCTGAATAATTAGGATGCCGTTAATGATAATAAAGAATTTCATTCAACAGGAGAAAAGGGGTTCAGCCACATAACTCTGAAATTGAAATGATTTCTCATAAGAATAAGACTGCTTACTTAATAGAAGTTGTATTCTGAGCAGGGTCAGATGTGTAGTCTGCATGAAGGGAATCAAAATTCTGGGGGGGTGGGAGCCCCAGGCCCTTCTGTTTGTATCACTCCTTGAGGATCATAGGAAAAGGTAACTTGCTTGGCTTCCAAGTCTCTCCTTTCTCTCTTCCAACTGCAGCTCACAGCTAAGGCAGGGCAGGCCTTAGAAAGGTGTAGGGCTTGTCACATGGCTAATAAATAGGGCAGAGCTCCTTTGTGTTGGGGCCTGGGACTGCCACTTTCCACAGTGGGAATTCCAGAGTGGCTGATGGTTTGTTAGTCAATAATCTAGTGCATTCTCATATAAGGTGATCAACACATATTTTTTGAAGATCATAAGAGGTATAGTGGTCTTCAAAGCTCAGCCATTAAAACGTTTTTGTAATTAGGCCGGATGATGTCACCATAACTCAGGGAATCTGACCACATGAACATAATTGAAGACACAAAAATCACGAGAGCAAAAGTTTCATGCTTCCTAACAGAAGAAAAACTCAACTAGAAAGAAAATATAAGCTTCCGTAACACTCATTTATTCTGTTATCTGTGAGAGCAGTTGTATTAAAGGAACCCTTTTTGAAAGAATTTAGTAAATGTGAGTACCATTATCCAGATCATTTTTCATGGACCTCAGTGAAAATCATCCTCTTAAGTCTTACAGGTGTGCGTTTGGCATTTTAAAACATTACAATTGATGAAAAAGACACACTTCCCTTCTCAGTGTGAACCTGAGATTGGACAGCTCAGCATTTATCAGCCTGGGCACTTCCTCTCCCTGTCACCGGAGGGGTCTACTTATGGCTGAGAAACTCTGTTGTTAAGGAGAGGCTGCCAGAGCTAATGAGACAACGTCGGTAAGTTTCTATGGGGTTTTAAAGGCCGCTGGACAGGATTTTAGTTAATAAAGCAGTTATTAAAGCTTCCTCAGCAAATCAGAAATTGTGTGATAACATGTAGATCATTTGCACATAAAAAGCTAGAATTTGGTCAATAAATCTCATTATTTATTCTGCCAAGAGAAAAGAAGAATTTACACTGAGTTTCAATAAGGTACAAGGTACTATCAGATGCAGCAACTCACTTAGTAGGAAAAGAACCAGATTCTAATTGGCTGCCCACAAAATCACCAGAATTAGACAGACCCTTGGTTTAGTCTACTCCTTGACCTTAGGAAACATAAGGGGCCTAATGTTTTTTAAGCCTTGTTTTCTTTATGGGAATAACAACAGTATCAATCCTTGCAGGGCCAGGCACATACAGAGTACTTAAGTAAGTTAATTTTTATTCACTGTAAGTTTGAGATGGGTACTAATTCAGTTTTATAGATGAAGACATAAGTTCACAAAGCTTAAATTATTTGACGAACATCAGTCTGTATTAAGTAGAGCTGGGATCCAAACTCCAAGTCTCCATGTTTTCAGTAAAACCATAACCTCCTTTCGGACCCAACACTGGAACTTAAACTAAAATAACAAATGAATGTGGATAAGTTCAATAAAGTGAAATATAGAATTGATATCTGATTAAACATGTGTCCCCTCACCTGAGTCAGGGTCTCTTCTAAAATAAAGGAGAATCACTGAAGCCTCAACCTTTAGAGTTAGAATGTGGGGATCCCTATATTTCTCCTAAACTTGAATCACAGTCTAAAAGAACAGCCTGTGCTGATGGAATTGTACTAACTAGGACTATGCAAAGTAAGTTATAGCTTTTTGCCAGCTTTCTGTGCCAGTGACCTAGAAACTATTTCAAAACCTATTTTTGTTTCTTAGGGGCTGAAATTTCAGTCAAACAGTCCAGCCAACTCTGACCTAGAGTCTTCAAATTTAGAAATTAATCCCCAAAGAAAAGGAATATTAATTTTTGTTGTGACAGAGAATAACCTCTCATAGCCCAATTCTAGGAAGAAATAACTAACTCCACAATATCATGCTTCCCAGTAGTTGCAATTTACAGCATAAAGATGCAAGCAAGAGAGTTAGGCTACTAATTATTCTTGAACCTCCAAGGAGTTTGGTTTATGGACACATACAAAGACACCTAAGCATTCTGTAAAGCTAACATTGTGAACCATACAATTTTAAAATCACATTAAAGGGTACTATAAAAGAGAGGAAGGCAAAACAATTGAAATTTGCTGAAATATATTCATTCATAAAATATACACACATTAATTTATAATTCTAGGAAATAAAAAAATCTATCTTTTTTTTTTTAGATCTCAGAAATAGATTTGGTTTGGTCTACTCCATGATCGTAAAAAACATACTTCACTTTTGAAACTGCACACTTCAAGTTGGAATTACCCTAGGTCAGAGCTTAGTAAATTGAACCTTAGACTAATTTGGGATTGAAAAAACAATCCAGATTAAAAACAAAACAAAACCTTTAGGCAAAAAAGGGGGGAGAATAATCTACTGAACACCCCTAAATGAGGGATTCCTAAGCAGCTACAATGATAGTTTTATTATTCTGAGTGTGGGTTATTCTATCTTTATCCATTTCTAAATGCCTTTTTAGAAATGCTTCCAAAGATACGGAAAAGGACACATAGGAACACACACTGAGGGGCTCAATTAATATACACGAGACATGTCTGACACACTACAGAACCAGGCAGTGAATGGTGCTGAGTACCACCACACAGGGCATTTTATAACTCTAGATCTTAAGTGTATAATTGGGCCTGCAACCATCAACCTCCTAACTTGAATTACAAGTATACAGCAGACAATAGGATTGAAGAAATAGTTGTTCTAATAAGAAAAAGTACTGAATGATCAGTGAGAAAGTAGTAACACTAATGCCTACTGTGGAAACTCTGGGCTTCTGCTTAGCTTCCTCACAGCATTTCCATAGGTAAGGAGCTTTATTGAGAAAGTGCATTATTTGATGTGGATTATTTTTTTTGAGAAGTGAAAAGATTTCTCATTTGAAATGTTTATCAAGATGGCCAACATCCAAAACACAAACAACAACAAATGTTGGCGAGGATGTGCAGAAAAGGGAACCCTCCTACACTGCTGGTGGGACTGCAAATTAGTTCAACCATTGTGGAAAGCAGTATGGAGGTTCCTCAAAAAACTCAAAATAGAAATACCATTTGACCCAGGAATTCCACTCCTAGGAATTTACCCTAAGACTGCAACAGCCCAGTTTGAAAAAGACATATGCACCCCTATGTTTATCGCAGCACTATTTACAATAGCCAAGAAATGGAAGCAACCTACGTGTCCATCAGTAGATGAATGGATAAAGAAGAGGTGGTACATATACACAATGGAATATTATTCAGCCATAAGAAGAAAACAAATCCTACCATTTGCAACAACATGGATGGAGCTAGAGGGTATTATGCTCAGTGAAATAAGCCAAGCCGAAAAGACAAGTATCAAATGATTTCACTCATGTGGATTATAAGAACAAAGAAAAAATACTGAAGGAACAAAACAGCAGCAGACTCACAGAACCCAAGAACAGACTAATAGTTACCAAAGGGAAAGGGACTGGGGAAATGGGTGGGAAGGGAGGGATAAGAGGGAAAAAGGGGCATTACGATTAGCAGACGTAATGTTGGGGTGGCACGGGGAGGGCTGTACAACTCAGAGAAGACAAGTAGTGATTCTATAGCATTTCACTATGCTGATGGACAGTGACTGTAATGGGGTTGGTGGGGGGGACCTGATGAAGGGGTAGTTTAATAACCATAATATTGTACATGTAATTGTAGATTAATGATACCAAAATAAATTATTAAAAAAATGTTTATCAAGAGATGATAAGTTTATGGTGATTCTCTTGTGTATAAACAAATAGCGAATGAGGTTACAGAAAAATACATCCTTGGCTTATGACAGTATCAGCTTGCTGAACAGGTCAGTATATTGGCTAACTATTAAAGTGCATAGAACTCAGTAGCAAGAAAGTTTATCTTTATGTATCTAACAACAGATACTTGTATTTTTAAATAACATGTAGAATAGCCTGGGGTGGGGTGGGGCAGGTAGGGACACGTGAATAAGGGGAAATACCATGGAAGTAGCAGTAATTATGTCTGGATTCACAGAACAGTTCTGCCCCTTTCTTACTTGTAGGACCACAGTCATTCAGGCCCTCTCTGTCTTTTTCCTCTCCCTAGATGACTTCTAATGGCCTTCTATCTCTAAAATCCTGTGATTATAGTAATGTTAATGTTCACCTTTCAGGCTCTACTCAAATGATTCATCAGAATGCTAGAACAGAGCAGCTAGGACTTTTGATCTCCATAGTTTAGAATAGTACCTGCTTATTCAGCTGAACTTAAACCCTTTTTAGAACAGAGAGACACATAAAGTAAACTGACAATTGCAGCTATGCCAGAAACCATAACTGCACTTTGAACAGGAGATGAGAAATGTTTCCAATTGCAAAAGGTCAATGCATTTTCTGCTGTTTCCAGATTTTGACAGATAGTTTTTTGGTAGTCCTATCAATTCATACTAATAACAGTAACTGTCTAATTAACTATCCATCACCCATCATGATCCAAAAATGACTTAAGGGGGCTTAAATAATATAGAACAACATAAAAAGTGAATATCTAGAATAGGAAAATAAAACTAAAGATGAGGATATAAAATAAACCAGGAATGAGGTTCTAATAAATCATGTAATGACTTATATTACAATCACTTCAGGTGGAACCGAAATTTGGCATTAAGATTTTCAGCATCCAGTGTGAAAGAGAAATTCTACCCGATCAATTGCGTAATTCATAAAGAACATAAGATAAAAGCAAAGCTCAGCAGAAGTGCAGTGGTTTGTGGTTCTAAGAAGAAAAACATCCCTCCTCAGGGGTCTTCACAAACAACTGTGCCAACAGCACCCTCAGTAACTTTCCTTAAATAGGTACAACGGTTGGGTACATGGGGCTAGTCAAGACAATCTTACTTTAAGACAATGGCGTAACAAGCAGAGATAGGCATCAGAAGAGACCCCCAGTCCCATACTGCCTCAATGTAAACCTCAGCCCTGCCACTTCCAGCTGTGCAACCTGGGGCCTGTTATTCCGACCTGCCTCAGGTGCCTTAGCTTTCCTGTGAGGTAGGAATAACAATAGTTAGTGAAGATTAAGCAAGCTAATAAGCACTGTATAGTGTTACCATTTATTAACAAAGAACTCCGGAAAAGTAACTGGGATGGGCACTGCCATAATACAGTTCTTATCTAGTTCTACACTGACCTGAGCATGAGGCAGATTTTAAAGCAGTATTGTCCAAAAGAACTTTCTGCAAAAATGGAAATGTTCTCTATTTGCGCTGTCCCACGCAATAGCCCCTTCTGGCTACCAAACACTAGAAATGTGGCTAGTTTGTTCTAAAATGTAAAATAGAGTTCGGTTTTAGGCTCAGATAACTGTAATGAAGAATTAAATTTCTAATTTAATTTACTAGTCAAAAGTGACAAGTGCCTACTGCACTGGACAGCCTGGATACAGAAATATCCATCATTGCAGTAAATCTGGATGGTGCTCACCTAAAACGTCTTCCAAACAATACTCTTTACATATTGTTACCAGCTAAACTTTTGATAAGTACTAGGTAATAAAGATTCTAGATCGTATTCCTTGACATGTAACTCAAGTGTGGCCAAACCTCTACTGCCAGGTAAATGCAGTCCCTACCCTTGGACAGTGGGGCCATCCATTTGAGATGTGCAAAGCCCAAGGATGAGTGTCTGGGCCGGCTGCCAGGCTATCTGTGCTTTGACAGAAGCCAAACAGGTATCCATGGCAAGGCCAAGATCCTCCCTAAGAAACTGTTTTTGATCTACTTCAAAGCATAAAGGAATGTGCTTGATCCCAAAGTTCTCCATCTAGTACAGCTGGAACTGTTTTGGCCTGAACAGTTTCAAAGGGGTGTTTAACCACCTGTTGGCCTCTTTTTACCCCCCTCAGTGTTCCATTAACTTTGAGAAATGCTACTTCCTGGTGTGTCCTCTAAGATAAGCTATTTGGGAAAAGTATACCAAGATGACTAAATAAGAGAAACTGTGGTATGAGTCCCAGATAAAAGTGAGTAACAACTGCTGAAATCATTAGAATAATTTCACATAAATCATGTAACATAAGGAAAAACAAAGGGAAAGTGGTACTAAAATGTGTACTTTAGTATGTAAACGTGCAGGCACAGCCACGCTAGAAGAAACAATGAAAGTCATCAACACTTCTACACAGAATTATGTTGCTGACTCAATTATCATCAGTAGCACTGCCGACAACACGATTTTTTGAAACAGGCATAATTCTTGGTCAAGTTTTGAACAAAATAAAGTATTATCTTACTTTATTATCTCATGGATGTACTCTTGAAAAGTCCAGCATATTAAAATTGTATTAAAAAAATACATCATCTTAAAATATAAAATGAAGTTGGGTTTTAGGCTCAGATAACTAAATGTTTTTTAGTTTTTTTTTTGAACATTCAGCATACTATTCAGTATCTTGTGGAATGTGTAGTAACTCTTTGCTGTGCTAAACTGCCATGTGCTGTGGGACATAAAACATCCATGGTCTCTACCAATAATTACCAGTGCCTTTAATAATTTCTAAAGCCACTGGTCCAAGCCAATCACATTAATTCTACCAACTCCACCCTAATCAGTGACTGGTTCATCAATCCAAGCCTAATCAACCAGCATAGGGCATTGGTTGGTTTGAGAAAAGGATACGAGATGTAATGTCAGCCAGTTAAACAAAGAGGAAGTTTGCTGGGGGCTGTGCAAGACAGTTTCCTAGGAGAAAACCACAGGAAAGATGGTCTCTTTCTTCTCTACTTAAAATGTCTGTGAGGCCTGAAAATTCTGGACTCACCTCAGAACCAGCTAGAGGATGAAGGCCAGATACAGGAACGCAGAGCCAAAAGCATAGGGGAACTCAGCTAAGTTTAGATTATGTCACCCTTGTGGTCTACTCTACCTCTAAACTTCCAGTTACATAAATCAGGACATTTCCTATGGTTTAAGCCACTCTGAATTTGAATTTTGGCTTCTTGCAGCTGAAAACTTTTTGATACATACAGAAAAGTCAAAGACTGAGGCTTGGTTAAAAAAAACAAAAACAAAAACACCACCACCAATGACAAAAAGGTGAGTATTGTTCCTGGCCTTCCATACCAAGTACTAAAATGCAAGGCAGGCTATACTGGTGGAAAGCCTGTATGCTCTTACGTGAAGGAGCTACATAGTATGAGACTGTATAGTTCTTCTATCAGGTAGTGGCCTACTGTGGAAAAATAACCAGCACAGTTCACACATGCAGCATGTAAGAGGAAACATGTGAAAGATAAAAAGCTATTTATAATCTTTAAAGAAAAAATATGACCAGTATTTGTGTACCAAGAGTTCTCCAGGCTGCACTGCGGACAGGCAGGGAAGTAGAAATTGACTAAGTCTCTGCTCTCAAGAAGCTTATAAAAAGAGACAAATGAAAAAAAAAATACATGTTTACTGAGTGGTGAGAAAATGATAGAGAAGTGGGCAGTCAGACAGGGTTAGCAAGGGAAGGTTTTCTAAACATGCTGGAGTTTGAGCTTGAATTTTAAAGGTTAGTAACATTGGGAGGATGTGGAAAATGGTATACCATAATAGGAGGAAAAGATAAGTATTTAAGATCAGGAGTGGAAAATTCAGTAACATGTATTTTTGAGACAGCAGCAGGTAAGGTTCTAGATGGTTCTACTGCCACAGTCATGACAGACAATGGTGCAGAAGGAAAGAGCAAATTTGAAACTGGGGACACAGCCTCAATCTGGAATCCCTGGTTCTACAACGTACTAGCTGTCTGACCTTGGACAGGTTACTTAACCCTCCCTGTATCAGTTCCCTCACTTTATAAAATGGGGAAATGTAGTTGGTTGGGGGAGCATAAGGATGACATGAAATAAGGCATGTGAAGTGAGTTGTATAACTGGAAGATACTTAATCATGGTAGTTATTATCACTCTTAATCCACAAACAATTAACTCATACTAGTTTCAGAGCATCTACAAGGCAAACATCTATGAAACTTGGTATACCTCTTATAAGGGGTTTGAAAAAAAGCTGTTTTTTAAACAGCCAATTGCAACCCATTACAAAAAACCCTAAATTAAAAGAAAAACAATGATACACTAAGAGAACAGGTTGTGATTAAGAGATTATAAATACATTTATTAGTAGTATTACTGAATGTTGAATGCAAAGAATAAAACACAAGGAAATCAGCACTCAAAAGGGAACACTAACCTTAAAAAAATGCATATATTTACATATGTTAACCAATTTTGCATATCCATTTAGATTTACAAACACTATAAAGCTAATTCTGAAGCTTTCATTCTGAATATACTTAATTTTTGGATTCTAGTTTTCTCCATTCTAAAGTCTGCTCATTTTTGCTCTATTTAGTATATTTACACCAAGTATGATTTATTTTCTAACTTAAAAGCAAGACTCTGTGAGCTGATCCTGAAGCAGCCAGTTAAATCAGAAATTTCAATCAGCTCCTTAAGAGAAGATAAAGTCACATGAAAGAAAAATACCTCAATCCTAGATATTTAAATACAAAAGAGAAAAATACCAAGAAGCAAAAAGCATCACAGAAATACCAATTCTATTCTAAAGTACTAATTCTAGCAACAGTTCAATAAGAAGTAGCTTAGATGCCTTTGTTCTAAAAAATAAAACCATTAGTTCTTTCACTACAATTTTCTGACTACACCCAATGAATAATAATCAAATCTTCATATTCCTTCTTAAAACCCAAGCATATGATTTATACATAACAGATTCATTAACAAAAGAGGCCTTCAAACATTCTGCTGAAAGCTGCAATATAGTCTGGGGGCCAGATTTCAACTTACATAATATTACCATTCATCACGAGTTTATGACACACAGTACAACAGTGTTCAGTGCTGTTAACTCAGAAATACTGCATCCGTTCTTGACATCAGAGAATTAGTGACATGGCAGGAATGGTTATGACAACTCTAACAGGTCCTCTAAACAGGATTGTACATAAAATGAAATAATTGTGAACTACAATACACTTGAGACAACGTGGCTAGCTTATAGAACTGAATTTTTCACCGTTATCTTATAATAGCACTAAAGAATTTCAGTGAGAGTTAAACATCAGAATTATTTTCTCCTCACTATGAAATAGAGAAAGAGTTTTTCTGCTGTATTTTTGATGAATAGGATATCTTTGAAATAAACATTTTGGAAAAGTGAAAAGTAAACAAAATGAACTCCTCAAATTCATTTTTCACAAATATTAACAAGCAGAGCAGTTTACAAAAAAAAAATCAAAACTATCCTAAAAACAAACCAATGTAAGATCAAAGCAATCATTTTTGAAAAGTTCTATTTGGTTTGTTAATAGACTTGAAAATATTAAACAAAACAGATTCCAACAACACTGGTTTGCTATACTGGATTTGAAAAAAGCACTTCATTTTAAGCTGAGTGTTTCATTGTCTCCTCTATTCCTAGAGAAAGAAAATAAAAAGAGAAAAGGGACTCTTTCAAAACAACAAAGAAGAAATCAAACTATTAACAAAAAGTAATCATATGAAAAACGCCTTTTCTTTTTCAACACCTCACTTTAGTTTGTTCTATATTAGGTTAAGGTTTCTAGCAAGGCCTTCCTAGTTTCCTCCTTTACCTTCCATTCTTTATCACTTCCATATTTTTATCAAACAAAGCTATGTGTAGGCTCTCCTAAGAAGTCAGGTTGGGTCAGAGGTAGCTTTAGGATGCAGTATACTTGACTTCAGTAAGTAGTTCAAATGAACATGTCATTCCAAAAGGACTACAATAAGTAAAAATGCAAAAAGAAAAATGTACAGCCCTCACTGCCTTGCAATAAGAGAAAGATTTTGTGAAACTGAGCACAAACATTGGAAGCCAGGAAATACATATTTGCCTCATGAGGTCCTTTAATGCACCAGTTCAGGCTGGTTTTCCACAAAGGGAAGCACCCCACTTACATAGTAGGCAATGCCAAGGGACAGCAAAGCAATGACAAAGATCAACAGCAACACTCTCCAGAAGCCCAGATCCTCCACAAACTCCTGCCAGGTGGTCCGGAAGCTGGACAGGACTCCTTCACCTTGCTGTAGGTTGGGATTAAGGAGAGAATGGCTTTCCATGGCACTGTGAAAGAAGCAAAGAGAGAAGAAAGAGACATGAGACAACACATTTCATCCATCACCAAAACATAAAACAAAAGGGACTGCATTATTTAGAAAAGACTAACCTTACAACATAACACTTACAAGAAGAAAACTGACATATATATACTCCCACATACTTATGTACTGATTTACATAATTTGCACGTGTCTGGACAATCTACCTTAAAATGTAAATTCCTAAACTGCAATGATTATGTTTGTTGGTTTAATATCTGGCAGAGTCGAAGTTAAAAATCCATAAAAAACTGTGGGATGCAGCAAAGGCAGTTCTAAGAGGAAAGTATATTGCAATCCAGGCCTATTTAAAGAAGGAAGAACATTCCCAAATGAATAGTCTAAAGACACAATTGCTGAAATTGGAAAAAGAAGAACAAATGAGACCCAAAGTCACGAGAAGGAGGAACATAATATAGATCAGAGAAGAAATAAATAAAATTGAGAAGAACAAAACAATAGAAAAAATCAATGAAATCAAGAGCTGGCTCTTTGAAAAAATAAACAAAATAGATAACCCCAGCCAGACTCATTAAGAGAAAAAGAAAATCTACACACATAAGCAGAATCAAAAATGAGAAAGGAAAAATCACGACGGACCCCACAGAAATACAAAGAATTATAAGAGAATATTATGAGAATCTATATGCTAACAAGCTGGAAAACCGGACACACTGCCGGGAAGATGGCGTTGTGAGCAGGGCGGCAGAAATCTCCGCCCAACATTATATTTATCTACGAAAACACAGCAAATACAACTATTCCTAAAAGAGAGACGAGAATACACAGGAAAGCGAACACCGTGCAGCTACACCCGAGAGGACTCGGCACCCCAAGAGGCGGGTAAGATACGGAGCCGTGACCCGGCGGGACCCCAGCACTCCCCCACCCCAGCGCACCGGCGGGAGGAGAGGATTCAGAGCCAGGAGGGAGTGGAAGTACACCCCGCAAAGTAGCCAGCCCCGGTGATCTGCACGGGGAGCGCTGACCCACATTGCGCAGCGCAGCGGAGATTGGAGAGACAGAGGGGCAGGATCTGAGCGGGGAACGTGCCAGGGTGCTTGCAGCCGGCTCCCGTGAAGGAAAAAAAAAAAAGAGCGCGCTTTCTTCAATGATCTTAAAGAGACAGGAGCCCAGCGGAGGAGCCGGATCGTCCCAGCACACTCAGCCCAGCAGGCTGGGAGTCCTGGGGAGTTTCAGACGCCTTAGCTGGCGACTGAGGAAGCATAGCCATACTTACACTTCTCACTGAGATCAACAGCCTCCTATTCATTCCCACCCCTGCCAGAGCGATGAAGGGCCCTGCAGAGTGGCGCAGTCACAGCTCTGGAATAGTGGGGCAATAGCGCCACCTACAGCATTCCCACAGAATCTACGTCCGGTGGGCATTTTTCTGTTGTTTTGTTTTGTTTTTGTTTTTTCTTTTCTTTCTTTCTTTCTTTCTTCTTTTTTTCTTTTTTTTTCTTCTCTTTTTAAAGTCTTAAAGAGCCCAGCTGACATACGTGGCAACTATCAGTGACCAAATTATACCGCCATGAAAAGACAGAGAAATATGGTTCAGACCAAAATCAACCAGACAACCCCAGAGAGGGAGTCTGAAGGGATGGAAATGCACAGCCTCCCTGAAAAAGAATTTAGAATAAAAGTCATTACCATGCTGATGGAATTACAGAGAAATGTGCAAGAGCTGAGGGAGGAAGTGAGGGAACTGAGGAAAGACAATGCAGAAATCAGACAAGCGATCAACGGGCTTAACAGCAGAATGGATGAGATGCAAGAGACTGTTAATGGAATAGAAAACAGAGAACAGGAGTACAGAGCAGCTGAGGCAGAGAGAGATAAAAGGATTTCTAGGAATGAAAGAATATTAAGAGAACTGTGTGACCAATCCAAACGGAACAATATTCGCATTATAGGAGTACCAGAGGAAGAAGAGAGAGAAAAAGGGATAGAAAGTGTCTTTGAAGAAATAATTGCTGAAAACTTTCCCTCGCTGGGGAAGGAAGTAGTCTCGCAGTCCACCGAAGCTCATAGATCTCCCAACACAAGGGACCCAAGGAAGACAACGCCAAGACACATAATAATTAAGATGGCAAAGATCAAAGATAAAGACAGGGTATTAAAGGCAGCTAGAGAGAGAAAAAAGATCACCTACAAAGGAAAACCCATCAGACTATCATCAGACTTCTCAACAGAAACCTTACAGGCCAGAAGAGAATGGCATGATATATTTAACGTTATGAAACAGAAGGGCCTTGAACCAAGAATATTGTATTCAGCACGATTATCATTTAAATATGATGAAGGGATTAAACAATTTCCAGACAAACGAAAGTTGAGAGAGTTTGCCTCTCATAAACCACCACTACAGGATATCTTAAATGGACTGCTCTAGACGGAAGCACACCCAAGGCTAAAAAGATGTCACCAGAGAAAATAAAATCACAGCAAAGGAGCAGACCATCCAAATACTAACTGAAGGCAAAGAATAAAACACTTATTATAGAAAGAATGAAGGAGGAGGAATAAGAAGGGAGAGAAATAAAGAAACATCAGACTGTGTTTACAATAACTTGACAAGAAAGTTAAGTTAGATTGTTAGATAGTAAAGAAGCAACCCTTGAACCCTTGGTAACCACGAATCTAAAGCCAGCAATGGCAATAAGTACATACCTATCAATAATCACCCTAAATGTAAATGGACTGAATGCACCAATCAAAAGACACAGAGTAACAGAATGGATAAAAAAGCAAGACCCATCTATATGCTGCCTACAAGAAACTCACCTCAAATCCAAAGATATACACAGACTAAAAGTGAAGGGATGGAAAAAGATATTTCATGCAAACAACAAAGAGAAAAAAGCAGGTGTTGCAGTACTTGTATCAGACAAAATAGACTTCAAAACGAAGAAAGTAGCAAAAGATAAAGAAGGACATTACATAATGATAAAGGGATCAGTCCAACAAGAAGATATAACCATTATAAATATATATGCACCCAACAAAGGAGCGCCAGCATATGTGAGACAAATACTAACAGAATTAAAGGAGGAAATAGACAGCAATGCATTCATCTTAGGAGACTTCAACACACCACTCACTCCAGAGGACAGATCAACCAGACAGAAAATAAGTAAAGACACAGAGGCACTGAACAACACACTAGAACAGATGGACCTAACAGACATCTACAGAACTCTACACCCAAAAGCAACAGGATACACATTCTTCTCAAGTGCACATGGAACATTTTCCAGAATAGACCACATACTAGGCCACAAAAAGAACCTCAGTAATTTCAAAAATATTGAAATCCTACCAACCAACTTCTCAGATCACCAAGGTATAAAACTAGAAATAAATTTGAGAAAGAAATCAAAAAGGCTCACAAATACATGGAGACTTAACAACACTCTCCTAATTAATCAATGGGTTAACGACCAAATCAAAACAGAAATCAAAGAATATATGGAGACTAATGACAACAACAACACAAAGCCACAACTTCTGTGGGACGCAGCAAAGGCAGTTCTAAGAGGAAAGTATATTGCAATCCAGGCCTATTTAAAGAAGGAAGAACATTCCCAAATGAATAGCCTAAAGACACAATTACTGAAATTGGAAAAAGAAGAACAAATGAGGCCCAAAGTCACCAGAAGGAGGGACATAATAAAGATTAGAGAAGAAACAAATAAAATTGAGAAGAATAAAACAATAGAAAAAATCAATAAAACCAAGAGCTGGTTCTTTGAAAAAATAAACAAAATAGATAAACCCCTAGCCAGACTCATTAAGAGAAAAAGAGAATCTACACACAGAAACAGAATCAGAAATGAGAAAGGAAAAATCACCATGGACCCCACAGAAATACAAAGAATCATAAGAGAATATTATGAGAATCTATATGCTAACAAGCTGGAAAACCTAGAAGAAATGGACTTCTTAGAAAAATACAACCTTCCAAAACTGACCAAGCAAGAAACAGAAAAACTAAACAGACCAATCACCAGCGACGAAATCGAATTGGTAATCAAAAAACTACCCAAGAACAAAACCCCCAGGCCTGATGGATTCACCTCTGAATGCTACCAGACATACAGACAAGAAATAACACCCATTCTCCTTAAAGTTTTCCAAAAAATAGAAGAGGAGGGAATACTTCCAAACTCATTCTATGAAGCCAGCATCACTCTAATACCAAAACCGGGCAAAGACCTCACCAAGAAAGAAAATTACAGACCAATATCCCTGATGAACGCAGATGCAAAAATACTCAACAAAATATTAGCAAACCGAATTCAAAAATACATCAAGAGGATCATACACCATGATCAAGTGGGATTCATCCCAGGGATGCAAGGATGGTACAACATTCGAAAATCCATCAACATCATCCACCACATCAACAAAAAGAAGAACAAAAGCCACATGATCATCTCCATAGATGCTGAAAAAGCATTTGACAAAATTCAGCATCCATTCATGATTAAAACTCTCAACGAAATGGGTATAGACGGCAAGTACCTCAACATCATAAAGGTTATATATTACAAACACACAGCTAACATCATACTTAACGGCGAGACGCTGAAAGCTTTTCATCTAAGATCGGGAACAAGACAGGGATGCCCACTCTCTCCATTGTTATTCAATATAGTACTGGAGGTCCTAGCCACAGCAATCAGACAAAACAAAGACATACAAGGCATCCAGACGGGTAAAGAAGAAGTCAAATTGTCACTATTTGCAGATGACATGATACTGTACATAAAAAACCCTAAAGATTCCATTCCAAAACTACTAGAACTAATATCTGAATTCAGCAAAGTTGCAGGATACAAAATTAACACACAGAAATCTGTTGCTTTCCTATACATTAACGATGAGCCTAACAGAAAGAGAAATCAGAAAAACAATTCTATTCATAATTGCATCAAAAAGAATACCTAGGAATAAACCTAACAAAGGAAGTGAAAGACCGATACCCTGAAAACTACAAGACACTCTTAAGAGAAATTAAAGAGGACACTAGCAAATGGAAATTCATCCCATGCTCTTGGCTAGGAAGAATAAATATTGTCAAAATGGCTATACTACCTAAAGCAATCTACAGATTCAATGCACTCTCTATCAAAATAACAACAGCATTCTTCAATGAACTGGAACAAATAATTCTAAAATTCACATGGAACCACAAAAGACTCCGAATAGCCAAAGCAATCCTAGAAGAATAAAACAGAGGGAATTACGCTCCCTGACTTCAAGCTCTACTACAAAGCCACAGTAATCAAGACAATTTGGTATTGGCACAAAAACAGACCCACAGACCAGTGGAACAGAACAGAAAATCCAAACATTAACCCAAACATATACAGTCAATTAATATTTGATAAAAGAGCCTTGGATATACAATGGGGAGATGACAGCCTCTTCAGCAGCTGGTGTTGGAAAAACTGGACAGCTACATGTAAGAGAATGAAACTGGACTACTGTCTAGCCCCATACACAAAGGTAAACTCAAGGTGGATCAAAGACTTGAATGTAAGTCATGAAACCATAAAACTCTTAGAAAAAAACATAGGCAAAAATCTCTTGGACATAAACATGAGCAACTTCTTCATGAACATATCTCCCCGGGCAAGGGAAACAAAAGCAAAAATGAACAAGTGGGACTATATCAAGCTGAAAAGCTTCTGTACAGCAAAGGACACCATCAGTAGAACAAGGAGACATCCTACAGTATGGGAGAATATATTCATAAAAAACGTATCTGATAAAGGGTTGACATCCAAAATATATAAAGAACTAATGCACCTTAACAAACAGAAAGCAAATAATCCAATTAAGAAATGGGCAGAGGACATGAATAGACACTTCTCCAAAGAAGAAATTCAGATGGCCAACAGGCACATGAAAAGATGCTCCACATCGCTAATCATCAGAGAAATGCAGATTAAAACCACAATGAGATATCACCTCACACCAGTGAGGATGGCCAACATCCAAAACACAAACAACAACAAATGTTGGCGAGGATGTGGAGAAAAGGGAACCCTCCTACACTGCTGGTGGGAATGCAAATTAGTTCAACCATTGTGGAAAGCAGTATGGAGGTTCCTCAAAAAACTCAAAATAGAAATACCATTTGACCCAGGAATTCCACTCCTAGGAATTTACCCTAAGAATGCAGCAGCCCAATTTGAAAAGGACATATGCACCCCTATGTTTATTGCAGCACTATTTACAATAGCCAAGAAATGGAAGCAACCTAAGTGTCCATCAGTAGATGAATGGATAAAGAAGAGGTGGTACATATACACAATGGAATATTATTCAGCCATAAGAAGAAAACAAATCCTACCATTTTCAACAACATGGATGGAGCTAGAGGGTATTATGCTCAGTGAAATAAGCCAAGCCGAAAAAGACAAGTATCAAATGATTTCACTCATATGTGGAGTATAAGAACAAAGAAAAATACTGAAGGAACAAAACAGCAGCAGACTCACAGAACCCAAGAACGGACTAATAGTTACCAAAGGGAAAGGGACTGGGGAAAATGGGCGGGAAGGGAGGGATAAGAGGGAAAAAGGGGCATTACGATTAGCAGATGTAATGTTGGGGTGGCACGGGGAGGGCAGTACAACTCAGAGAAGACAAGTAGTGATTCTATAGCATCTCACTACGCTGATGGACAGTGACTGTAATGGGGTTGGTGGGGGGGACCTGATGAAGGGGTAGTTTAATAACCATAATATTGCACATGTAATTGTAGATTCATGATACCAAAATAAATTATTAAAAAAAAACAACAAAAAATCCATAAAAAAGTCCCAAGCAGAAGTCTTGAAATAGGTCAACTCAGTTGTTTCCAATTCACATACTAAACCAAAACATACTTTGGTTATTTTAAAGTTAGAAGAATTTAAAATGAAGACTGATAATCTGAAAGTTCATTTTAAGGAAAATAAGCAAAAATGGGCAAATCTAAAAAATCATTTTAAACAATGTGTGAATCTTAAAGTTAAAAGGGAATTTTTATTAATTTAGTTCTATAATCTGACCAATGCAGCAATTCCTTCTTTTAAATGTAATCCTCTAACAATGGACACTTAATCCTCAGTCTGTTGTACTTTTGGACACGGCTAGTAATTAAAAATTCTTAATAGTTTCCTCCCCGTGGTTTTAGTTCTATCTTGTAAAATGATACAAATAAGTTTATTTTTCTTCTGCATAAAGCCTAGTTGAAAATAAAGTAGTAAAAATACCGTAAAAACACTGATTCTGGTTTTCAGAACTATATCAATAAGAAATATGACTACCACAAAAAGAAAATAGTGTATCTGACTTTGGTATTTGGAAGCCCACATGGTGATGAATTGAAAGCTGTAAGGGATTACCACCCACAATTACATCACAACATGTGGGCCCAATAATTGGGTATTATTTAGATAAAAGCTACAATGACTATAATCCTATGTATCAACTATCTATTGCTTATAAAAGGCCATTACTACCCTTCTAAATCCCTTCTCTTTGTATTTTTCCAATCATCTGGACACAGAATAATGCAAACAGCATAAAGCAATGTCTTAGATTGGTTCTCTGTAAAAAATTGGCAGTTTTTTTAAACCTAAAACTTTATTTTACTTCCTGACAGTGTTAACCAGAGGGTCTTCAGCCTTTAATGGTATTACAGATCTTCTGTAATCATGGGAAACTGACTTTCTAATGGGCCAGTCTGTTTGACAGCCAAACTTTTTTTTATGTTAGATGTTTATTCTTTGAATGAGAAGACATTTTCAGTGGGAATCTACAACAATAAAAATAAATTTAAGAACACTCAAACATGTTTAAAAAAAGACCGGAACTTTGAGATTTAAACACATATAACAAAAAGTAGATAAAGAAGTTTAAAAAGGTTAATTTAGATTTATGTGAACTTTTTTGACTATGTCTGACCTGATGTGCTCTCATATTCAAAGACGCTAGATATAAAATGAGAATTCAATTGAGCATTCTCTAGAAGCTCATGAAGATGTGCTAATCAGAAATTTCTATAGTGACTTTATCCAGTGAAGTGTTTTCTACTGTCCAGGAAATACCTGGATTTCAGCATGATGGTGTGTGTGTGTAGTATGTATTTTTTTGTATGTGTCATCTATACTTCTTTGTCGTTTCATACCTACAAAGTAAAAAGGAACTAAATTAAACTTAGGCTGAGACATGTATCAAAGATGTTGCAGGTTTGATTACAGACAACCATAATAAAGCACCTATGACAATAAAATGAGTCAAATGAATTTTTTGGTTTCCCTTTTGGTACTCCCATGCATACAAAAGTTCTGTTAACACTATACAGTAGTCTGCTAAGTGTGCAATAGTATTATGTCTAAAAAAAAACAAAGTACATACCTTAATTAAAAAATACTTTGTTGCTAAAAAATACTATCCATCATCTGGGCTTTCACTGAGCTGTAATCTTTTTGCTGGTGGAGGGTCTTGCCTTGATGTTGATGGCTGCTGATTGATTTTGGTAGTGGTTGCTGAAAGTTTGGATGGCTGTGGCAATTTCTTAAAATAAAACAATGAAGTTTACCACATTCACTGACTCTTCCTTTCATGAACAATTTCTCTGTAGCATGTGATGCTTTTTGACAGCATTTTATCCACAATTTTGAACTTCTTTCAAAATTGGAGTCAATCCTCTCAAACCTTGTCACTGTTTTACCAACTAAGTACATGTAGTATTCTAAATTCTTTGTTGTAATTTCAACAGTCTTCATGGCATCTTCACCAGGGGTAGTTTCCACCTCAAGAAACCATTTTCCTTGCTCATCCATAAGAAGCAGCTCCTCACTGGTTCAAGTTTTGTCATGAGATGCAGCAATTCAGTCATGTCTTCAGGCTCTACTTCTAATTCTAGTTCTCTTTCTATTTCTACCACATCTAACAGTTACTTCTTCCACTGATGTCTTGAGCCCCTCAAAGTCACTCATGAGGGTTCAACTTCTTCCAAACTCCTATTAGTACTGATATTTTTACCTCTTCCTGTGAATCATGAATATTCTTAATGGTATCTAGAATGATGTCCTTTCTAGGTTTTTGGTTTAGTTTGCCCAGATTCATCAGAGGAATTATTATGGGACTACAGCCTTACAAAATGTATTTCTCAAATATTAAGACTGGAAAGTCAAAATGACTCCTTGATCCATTAGCTGCAAAATGGATGCTGTGGTAGCAGGCATGAAACAACATTCATTTCTTTGTTATCATCAGAGCTCCTGGGTGGCTGAGTGCATTGTCAAAGAGCAGTAGTAGTTTGAATCTTTTTTCTGAGTAGTGGGGTCTCAAAGGGGGACTTAGACTGGTCAATAAGTCATGTTGTAAACAGATGTTCTGGCATACAGGCTTTGTTGTCCCACTTAGGAGCACAGGCAGAGTAGATTTAGCATGATTCTTAAGGGCCTCAGGATTTTCAGAAAGGTCAATGAGCACTGGCTTCAACTAAAGACACCAGCTGCATTAGCCTCTAACAAGAGTCAGCCTGTCCTTTGAAGCCAGACATTGCCTTCTCCTCTCTGGCTATGAAGTCCTAGCTGGCATCTTCTTCCAATATTGAAAATCTATTGTTTAATATAGCCTCCTTAAAGAATTTTCTGAGCTAGATCTTCTGGATAACTTGCTGCAGCTTCTCGATCAGCACTTGCCACTTCACCTTGTACTTTGATGTTATGGAGATGGCTTCTTTTCTTAGCTTTGTGAATCACCCTCTGCTAGCTTCCAACTCTTCCTGTACAGCTAGCTCCCTCACCTCTCTTAGCCTTCACAGAATTGAAGAGAGTTGAGGCCTTGCTCTGGATTAGGCTTGGCTTAAGGGAATGTTGTGGCTGGTTTGATTTTCTATCCAGACCACTAAAACTTTCTCCGTATCAGAAATAAGGCTGTTTACCTTTCTTAGCATTTGTGTGTTCACTGGAGTAGCACTTCAGTTTCCTTCAAGAACTTTCCTTTGCATTCACAACTTGCTAACTGTTTGGTGCATGAGGCCTAGCTTTTGGTTTATCTCAGCTTTCAACATGCCTTCCTTACTAAACTTGATTATTTCTAGCTTTTTATTTAAAGTGGAAGATGTGTGACTCTTCCTTTCACTTTAACACTTAGAGGCCACTGTAGGGTTATTAATTAGACTAATTTCAGTATTGCTGTGTCTCAGAGAATAGGGAAGCCCAAGGAGGGGGAGAAAGACAGGGGAATGGCTGGTCAATGGAACAGTCAGAACACACACATTCATGCATTAAGTTTGCTGTCTTATGGGTATAGTTCATGACACCCAAAACAATTACAATAGTAACATCAAAGATCACTGATCACAGATCACCATAACAAATCTAATAGTAATGAAAAAGTTGGAATTCCTGTTGAGAATTACCAAAACATGAGAGAGACATGAAGCAAGAAAATGCTACTGGAAAAATGGTATCCATGTACTTGTTTGATGCAGGGTTGTCACAAAACTTTAATTTGTAAAAATGCAGTATCTGTGATGCACAATAAAGTGAAGCACAGTAAAACAAGGTATACCTGTATGGGGGAGCAGGAAAATATTTTTCATCAACTAAATTTATAGGCCCTTAAGAAGTTATGCTATGTCTCAGGGAATCCTAAGGGACATGGAAACCTGATAAAGATAACCTGAAACCATAAAACTCTGGGGAAAAAAACAGGCAGTAAACACTTAAACATTAGCATTAGAAATTTTTTTCTGGATATGACTCTGCAAGCAAGGGAAAACAAAGCAAAAATAAACAAATGGGATTCCATGAAACTAAAAGTTTCTGCAATGGAAAGGAAACTATCAACAAAATGAAAAGGCTACATACTGAATGGGAGTATGTATTTGCAAATGATATATCTGATAAGGGGCTAATATCCAAAATACATAAAGAATCTTAGAACTCAACACCAAAAACCCCCCAAATAATCCAGTTAAAAAATGGGCAGAAAACCTGAATGAACATTTTTCCGAAGACAACATACAGATGGCCAATACTATAGACACTATATACATGAAAAGATGCTTAACATCACTAATCATCTGGGAAATGAGGTATCACCTCACACCAGTCAGAATAGCCAATAACAAAAAGAAAAGAAGTGGTAAGATGTGGAGAAAGAGTACCCTTGTGTACTGTTGGTGGGATTATAAATTGGTGCAGCCACTATGGAAAACAGTATGGACATTGTCCTAAGAATTAAAAATAGAAATACCATAAAACTCAGTAATTCTATTTCTGGGTATTTACCCAAAGAAAACAAAATCACTAATATGAAAAGATATTTACATCCCTATGTTTACTGCAGCATTATTTATGATAGCCAAGATGGAAGCAACCTAAGTGTCCATTGATAGATGAGTGGATAAAGAAGATCTGGTGCATACACACAATGGAATATTACTCAGCCATAAAAAGAATGAAATCTTGCCATTTGTGACATGGACGGTCCTAGTGGGTATCATGTTAAGTGAAATAAGTCAGATACAGAAAGACAAATACCATATGACTTATATGTGGAATCTAAAAAAATAAAATGAACAAACAAAACAGAAATAGACTCATAAATAGAGAGAACAAACTGGTAGTTGATGGGGGAGAGGTACAAACTTCCAGTTACGTAGTCAATAGTATTGGATTATCTTTGTAGGGTGACAGATGGTAACTGTACTTATTGTGGAGAGCATTTTGTAATGTAGGTAATTGCTGAATTACTATGTCGTACACCTGAAACCAATATAATATTGTATATCAACTACACTTCAATTAAAAACAAGTTATGCTATGTCTCAGGGCATCCTAAGGGAAACAGGAAATATCAGATACATGCAAAACCTTGTTTTATCTTCTGCGCTAAAAAAGACTAATCATCATACAGCTATGCCACAATGCCAGCCAATCCTGTTGAACTTTCTCTCCCTTAGTTTTTAAATTAATAAAATTCATGTATCATAAAATTCAGTGTTTCCTAGTATATTCACAATTATACAACAATCTCCACTAATTTCAGAATGTTTTTTCTCTTCCATAATAAACTCTGTACCCTTTAGAAGTCACTTCCCATTTTTGCCAGCTCCTGGCAACCACTAATCTACTCTCTATTTGCCAATTCTGGACATTTCATATAAATGGAATTATATAATATGTGGCCTTTTATGACTGGTTTCTCTTCTGTAGCATGTTTTGAAAGCTTATCCACATTGTAGCACATATCAGTATTTCATTCCTTTTTCTGGAGGAATATTCCACTAATGGATAGATGACATTTTGTTTATCCATTAATCAGTTGATGGACTTTTGGGTGTTTTCCATCTTTGGGCTATTATAAATAATGCTATATACATCTGTGTACAAGCGTCTGTGTGAACATATGTTTTCAGTTTTCTTGGATATATACCTAAAAGCAGAATTGTTGGGTCATAGGGTAACTGTATAACATTTTAAGGAACTGCCAGATTGTTTTCCAAAGTAGCTACACTATTTCACACATTCCCACCAGCAGTGTATAAGGATTCCAAATTCTCCACATCCTTGCCAAACTTGCTATTGTCCGTATTTTTTATTATAGCCACCTACTGGGTATGAACTGGTATTTCACTGTGGTTTTGATTTGCATTTCCCTAATGACCAATGATGTTGCCTTTAAGCTTTTTAATTAAACTTCGACCACTGTATTTCTATCATGACACTGAGGAGCAGCAGTAAGACAGGACAACCAAGTAAAATAATTCAATTTTTAAGAACTGACTTTATACAATATTATACATAATACAAATTCTCATGCTTAAGTGAAATAGCAGGTATGTGAAAGTATGAGTAAATACTTCATAAGGAGCTGCTCAAATAACTAATCACTTCTTAGCTAATAAGTAATCACAACAGAGGCAAAATAAAGTTAAGAGTCTACTGCTGATAAAGAGATGCCAAGAAACTAGCTATTAACAAAATACAGCAAGCGAGGTCCCCAAAACACACCAAGCAAAAAAACATTCCTGAACATTTTTCATGGTAAAGAAGCTCAAAATGATTCTGGAAATAAACTTTAGGTTATTTTGGAAGAATATGATCTTTAACAAATAATAGATAACTCAGTATATTAAACTGTTAGGGCATTCTGGCTGGTGATCCAGAACACACAGGTGAGAGAAAAAGGGCTTGCCAATATATCTTTGACTTCTTATTTTATCCACTTGTCAGCTTTCAGTGATAACTTATGAGAAGCATGCACTGTTCTATAAGTAAAACTCTCTAATTTTTTTAGACAGTAGTAAGTGCTTGAAAGTATCTAAACAAAAATAGTTCTAAACTTGAGAGCGGAATTAATGGTCCCCAAGGAGTATACAGGCCAGCACATGAAAAGGGAGGAAAGCAACTACAGATACAAAGTCATCAGTTTAAGAGTGGACTATGAAAAATAGAGAAGATTTCATTTAGAACTCACAGAAACAATGATCCCAACAGTCTAAGTGGACTATATTACCCTAATTGCAACTGCTGATCATTCAGCTACTGGGTCAAGAGCTGATGGGGGCCCTTGAAATATATTCTACTGAAAATTTTGGGAAGAGACTATATTAAGTTCAACATCCTTACCGTGTTATCACCTGGAAGGCTGAAAATTCCAAGGTGGTCAATGGAACTACATGCTAGTTCAGCTAATTCTGGCCGTCTGACTACCTTTAGAGCCAGTGAGGTCGGGAGGAAAGATGCTTTGCCACCTTTCAGACCTCCCTAAACTGTGTTCTAAACTGCTTCTAGATGAGAAATGGGATGTTCAAGATCCTGTTAGTCATAACATCTTAGCTTCAAGTACTTGTAGGAGCCTAGATTTCATTTTTCCAACTCATGTGAAAGTCACTTTTACTTGACCTTACAGAATTGTGGGTATACTAAATCTTGTCTTACTTTCTCTTTCTCCCTTCCTGTTTCACTTGTCTTCAGCACTGCACTTCCCTACTGTTAAAACTACCTTCTTGGTCTTTTCTAATACTGTCGAAGTTCTCAAGCTTTACTTATCTTTCTCCTCCTCCTTTAAAATTCCACTTTTTGTGACCTATACTTATAATTTTCAAACTCCTGTTTCCTTCCCTCATACTCACTTCTCAGCTACCTCTTCTCCATTGTGTTGCCATTTCAGCAGGTTTCCTTGCAGTGTCTAACAAATTATTATGTGAATGGGGGGCCTGTAGTACTTTCTATTAATAGCTTCTCAACTGTAATCCGGACCCATAATGACCGATATAAAGTTCAAAGAAATTATCAAGCTAAGCTTGTAAAGCTGTCACAAAAGATCCAGAACTTAAAGTAATTTGCCACTTAAAAAATTGTATCTTACATACCTTTCACTTTCAGCTGTCTGCATGGTTTCCAGTTTTGAGTGAGTTCCTCTGTTAAATCCTTTGACTTCTTGTTCTTCCAAAGATTCCAGCAATCGGATGACATCTTTGTTCACTCCCCTGCGCTTTGCCAGAACTAAGGGTGTAGCACCTTGATGATTGCTAAAAAAGTTCATAAAAATGAAGGTTTTCATAGCAGTTATATTATGTTGTTAGCACCCATTTGTGTAGATCTCAGGGAAGAAGGCATGGACCAAATTAACTCAAAGTCAAAACTCAAACAGAAGCAATGGTTGAACTAGAACCTGAATTTTGAGTCAATCTATTTTCTTCCTTTTAGAGAAAAAGGAAAAAGAATGTACATTTGGCTCCTGAATAACGCAGGGTTTAGGGGGCACCAACCCCCTGCACAAAAATCCACATATAACATGTGACTTACCGAAAACTTAAATAATCTACTGTTGACAAGAAGACTTACTGATAATATAGTTAACACATATATTTTATTGTATACATTATATACTGTATTCTTACAATAAAGCTAGAGGAAAAAAATGTTTTTTCAAAATGCCACAAGTCTCCAAAAAATCTTCCAATTATTTTTTGAAAAAGATCTGTGTATAAGTGGACCCAGGCAGTTCAACCTGGGTTGTTCAAGGATCAACTGTACAAGCAAAAGTGAGAGAAAAAGTAATAAATGAGAATAAATAAAAAGACGGCATCTTCCTAGAAGTTAATTAGAAAGTTCTAGATTTTAGATTCATTCTTATCTGATGATTACATTTTATGAGGAGAATGCATATTTTTTAAAATGTCTAAGAATTAATAACAAAACAAGCTGCTTTGGTTCACCTAGCTATTTAACACTAATATTAGGAGACAGGCCAAATGACACTGAATCCCAGTCAATTCCTGCATTTTGTCCTATAGTAGCAGAAGCATTTACTGCCTTATTCAGATTTAGGGGCATTAGGAGGTAACATGTAATTATAGTTTAAAGATCAAGCTCAGTTTTAAAGGTGGCCTGACATCTTTCCTACAAGGTAACTAAAACAAACAAACAAACAAAAAACACTACTTCAAATTGCTCAGTATAAAGAGGACTCCGAGCCCCAGAAAGGTTATGAAGCGAGCATGGTAATTATATATATAGAAGGCAAACAGGCTTTGGAATCAGGTGTTACTAGGTTCAAATTCCAACTGCGTGACCTGTTAAGTCATTTAACCCTTCTTGTTTCAACTCTTTCATCTGTAAAATGAAGATAACATCCACTTCAAGTATTACTCATTCTAAGGATTAGATGAACTAACTTAAGTAAACACAGTACCCAAAGTCCATAATAGATTTTCAAGAAATGTTCATTTCTTGTTTTTCCTTGTCTTAAAATATATAACAATTAGTAGCAGAACCTATCTACTATTTTCAAGTAAAATTTATTTCAGCATAAATCTAGAAGCCACCCTGTTCCCTCTCTCCCCTAACAAGACTACACTGACCTCAATGCCTTTCTGAACTTGTTGCTATAACTCATCAATGAAGACACAAAATCAGTAGATTCTGAGACTAAACCATTGGCTGAGAGACTAATGAGAAGAATGACTAGACTTCAAAAACCACAGAGAACTTACCAAATATCAATTTTTAGTCCATTGGAAACTAAGAATTGAATAGTATCAACATGGCCACAGAGATGAAGGGCTGTGTTTCCTTGATAATCTGTTGCCAGAAGATCAGCACCAAATTTATGCAACAACTGACAGATGTCTACATTCCCTCGGGCTGCTGCAAGGTGAAGGCCTGTTCTGCCCCTGCTGTCACGAATATTTGGGTCGAAGCCACTTTCCAAAAGCCGCTTGGAATAGTTAAAGTCTCCATCAATACAGGCTTGTAGCAAGGGCACATTGGTCTGAGAAGAATCATTTACAAAAACATAGGACATCTTTCTGATATGGTAGATGGAATATGCCTGTAATGAAATAAATATGAGGTGGGTGAGATTCAGTGAAGCCAGACTAGATCAAGAGAGTGAGGTCACTTAGAAAAGTACTATTTCTATCCTTTGGCTCTTGCCTCTAATAAATTACCTCACCAAAGAGATACAATAACAAAGTTATCAATTAGATTTTATTTCTCATTAAGCTGCTAATTTTTTTCATATCTGCTGAATCAAAATTCCAATTAAATTACTATAAAACTATTTTGCTTTTCATCATGTAAAAAGATTAAACATATATTTTAAAAGTTAAGCAAGATATAATTGCTTAGACTGAAGTTTATTGCATTGTCAAAAGACATTGATGATGTGATCCTTAAACTTCGAAGACCTACACATACATGCATGTGCATACACATCCACATACACAAAAGCCATTGCTGGTAGAGCTTCTTACTTAAAGTAATTTTCTTTCATATATTTGCTTCTTATTGTATTTGAGATATTCTATATGGTAAACAGAATTATCTGTTCAAAAAGTAAATCTGCATAAAAAAACCAGTAAGTTAATTCACACTCAACTAAGGACCCACTGAGTTGAATGTTTATTGCACAAACTTCAAAATTTAATAGAGAAAAGCTAATGAAAGTGACAAACTGTATTTTAAAAAATGGAATATCATGAAATCAATTCAGATGTTTTTTATACAATAGTGATCCTATTCTTTTCTGTTCTGAAATATCTGATATTGCCAAACTCCCACTGTCTAAAGATCAGGCCTCTCTAGGAATACGGAGGTGGGACAAGGGCGACATCTCAACTGTGTCCACTCTAACATTTCATCCACCTGATGAAGCTTAATCAGTTTGTCCACACCTATTTCACTGAAACTTATCTGACCCAAAAGTCTTTCAAAGTGTGTGTGTCTCTGTCTCTCCCCGACCCACCCCCTCTCTCTCTCCACCCTGATTCATTTAAGAAAAAGTTAAAACCTTACAAAAGAAACTTTACTATGAAACTGAAACAAACCAAAACAAAAAAACACAAAGGCAGAGACTGGTGTGTTTATAGAGATGGCTCCCTTACTCTTAGGTTAAAAAAGCTAAGTAAGTTACACACAGGCTGGGCTTGTCATTTATCAGGCAAAGACTTTTTTTTTTGAACACTGATGTTAATTGGAGGCTAAACCAATTTATTCTTGTGCTTAACCTCAGGGGATTCAGGAAAGCACAGCTGTGGAGTCTGGTGAGCTTCTTGGCCCTTACTCCTTTGAGCCTGGTCTTCCTGCAGAACCACTGTCCCTCTAGTCCTGGGCTAGCTTACACTATATCTCTGGGGCTGCCATAGGTTGTCTGGGCAAAAGGGAAACACTAACACATACTGAGGGCCTGTTCTGACCAGGGCATTTTGCACTAGAGGTTCTTAATGAATTTTATTTAATCTTCCTAACAATTCCATGGTAAGGTTTATTATACCTGAATTTTAGTAAGGAGTTAATAAAGGATTTTAAGCAAAAGGAAATGGCATGGTCTTACATTAGTATTTCAAAAGATTACTTTGTTGGCAATATAGAGGTCAGACTGGAGGGGTTCAAGATTGGAGGCAGAGATCAGTGAGTAGGTCACTGGAGAAATCTAGGCAAGAAATGATGTTATCCTGATCTAAGGTAATAGCAGAGAAAAGGGGGCATACTGGTGAGAGAGAGAAGATATAATTAGCACAACTTAAGCATTGTTAAGAATAATTCTAAGTAAGGGAAAAATCTGTTTATTAATCCCAGTTCTAGAGGCTGGGAAGTCCAAGATCAATGTTTTGAGAAAACATTTATAATGCTGTGAAGGAACAAATGGAAAGGCATCCCATGTTCCTAAATAGGAAGACCCAAAATTATAAAGATGTCAAGTTAATTTATAAATTTAATAAAAGCTCATTAAAAATACCCATTGTTTTTGTTTTTCTGAAACTAGACAAGAGATCAAATTAAACTTCAGATTATGATACTATATAATGCTTTTTAAAGAAATTAACCCAATGAAAAGAAATTACTCAATAAAACAGTCAATAATTCTCTTAAGGTTAATCTCCCTATTTTCCCTTAGAGTATTCACTGGATTGGATCATAAAAAAGACAAAGCTATCGCAAATTTTTTAAAAAGTAAAATACCACATATCCAGTGTTTTTCAAGAGATAATGAGTTTTGGTTAAATTCTGAAGAATAGATAATGAAAAACAATCTACTTGATATTTTGGTTCATAGTAAGAATTCTTGTGGTTTGCAAAATGGAATTCTTTTCAATGTTGGCTCAGTAAAAAGACAAACCTTTCTTGTCTATTTTTTAAGTGAAAATAAGTGTGGTGTATTTTGTGTTTGTGTCCTTGAGAAACTAACCAAACCCCCAAATTTAATAAGCCCAATGGTAGATAACATTTTCATCTTGATCACAGAACTGAGTCTGCCCTAAAGCAAGGCCATGGGTCAATGAAGCTTTCACAGATTTTGAGGAAGTCCAGAGTAGAAAATACTCACGTAAGCTTTAAGATTAGAGCTTCTTTCAGCAGTCACTCGGCAGTTTCTCTGAATTGTTAAGAAGGTTCAACAGGATATCCAGAAATGTGCTGAAAAGGATCCACAGTAAATGGAAAATTTAGTTATCACAAAGGTATGGCATGAGAAAGGACTTCCTGTTCTATTAAACACAAACGAGTGGGGCCTTATGATATTCTCCAAAACATCTTATGGGTAAGACTTGTGACATATCAACTTGTAAGCTAGTAACTAACTGACAAGTAATAAAGTAGTGAAAAGGAAGAATAGAGAGACTTAATAAGGAGTGGTTCTACGGCCTACAAACAGGAAGGAATGGTCAGAAAGACAAAAGAAAAAGATCAAGTTATATGCCATCAGTAGGGAACAAACTGGGCACAGAAAATTCACTCTTAGTCACTAGAATTCAGAATGCATATTTCTTACATTACAAATGGTAGCTAGATCTCAAATTAGCCCACAAAAGCATTTTTAGAAATAAAATAGAGGAAAAAGTAAAAACAAGCAATACTTGTATTTAAACCAAACATGATATATTTAAGAAGAGATTTCTAATTTATCTTGAATGCTGGTAGTTAAATGTCCTCTTGAGATTCCCCTCTTTTCAATGTGAAAGAAAAACTGGCTCAAATCTATCTGCACGCTTTTCCACATGCCTGACCCTGCTCCTCCTGAAACATGGTGCTGCTGCTCTTTCACACTTTTCCTGGGACCCATTCAGGTTTCCCCTCTGTGCACTTAAGAGTTTCTTGCCTGTCCCACTGCACTCTTCTCTTGAGAGACCATAGGAGCTTGGTCATGGGTAGGCAGTAATGGCCCCAAAAAATCAATATAAATTCATTAAACTAATTTTACTGTGTATTCAAAATGTGCCATTTACTGATAGAACATAAAGACTAAATCCCAAAGTTACAGATGAGGCTGAAGTTCAGGTTATTGAATTTCATATTAGTCATTCATGCTGTTAACAAATCCCTTTAATAAACTTATATAGTGAAATATTAATGGCATTTTATGAAGTTCCATTTATAATATATAAGATTATATATATAATAAGGGCTATCAGTGCTAAGCTGGAAGACAAGGTCTGACAAATTACATGTAAGAACCAGTCCAACAATAGTGTCAAGACATATCATGATGACATGATAATACACAAAACATGTACCTTCATCAATTATTTCATAGTTTTCTATGATTCTGCTAATGTAGACAAACTTCATATCATTGAACCACTTAATCAATTCCTTGAACAATATTCCTAGTTGTTCCAAAGTGTAGCACTTTTCATGTCCTGACTGACCACTGGAGTTGAGTCATCATGACAAAGCCTCTCTCTAATAAATGATTTGGCTTAATTTTCAATGTTAAAATGGTGCAACGGGGTTATTCCAAAGATAGTAGGGTTCATGTTATGAAAAGAATAAGTTTTGCTTCTCATTTAGAGATATAATTATAAAGTATATAGTTACCCCCATAAATAATCCTAATGTTCCCATAAATCCACAAGAAAGACAATGCTTCTGCCATTTTATTTTGATATGATGAGCCCCATAAGGAAATACATTTGATCAAATTACAGTTTTATGTGGCTTCAAACTTAGTATACTAATACATTAGACATAATTTTTATTAGAACCCTGACAAGAAAATGTCTGAGATCCTAGTTAGATCTTAATCAGAAGAAATCTATTAATAGCTTCCCAAGAAGTTATAAAAGTGAATAAAACTCAGGACACAATAATAATAACTATTGTTGAAGAAGACTGAAGATTTTTTAAATGAACTTTTTATTTTGAGATTATTGTAGATTCACATGCAGTTGCAAGAAATATAGAGATCCTGCGTACTCTCACCCACTTTCCCCTGATGGTAACAGCTTGCAAAACTATACTACAATGTCACAATAAGGATGTTGACGTTGATGTAGTCAAGATACAGAACATTTCCATCACCACAAGGATCTCTCATATTTCCCCTTTATAGGCACACCTACTTCCATCCCACCCACCCACCACTCTCTATACCCTGGAAACCACTACACTGTCTTCCATTTCTGTAATTGTGTCATTTCAAGAATGTTATAGAAATGGAACTATACAATACATAACCTTCTGGGATCTTTTTTCACACGCAACATAATTCTCTGAAGATTTATCCAGGTTGTTGTGTGTATCGATACCTTTTTTTGCTGAGTAATATTACATGGAATGATGTCCTACAGTTTCATGGAAGGACATTTGGTTATCTCATTTTGGGGTGCTACATTAAAGCTTCTACAACTTTTAGATACATATTTTTGTGTGACTGTTATATCTCCATTTCTCTGGGATAAATGGCCAGTAGTAAAACTGCTGGGAGTATGAAGCCTAAAGATTTTGACTAAGAAACTACTGAGTCTGAAGGTGCCTATTTTCCCCATGCAAAAAAAGAATGTGAGGCTTAAAGATCGCAGTGTGAGAAATGAAACAGAAACCTCTACCCAAAACCACATGACAATACAGCAAATGCAGTGAAAACTGAAAAAGCAGTTGGAAAGAAGACTGCGACAGACTGCCTACATCTGGGGAAAAAGAGAAGACCTCATGGAAAAGGGTAAAGTAGCAAAGCCACAATCCAGTGGGAACCAAGCTCTCCCCCACCCCAGCTCACCGGCAGGAGGAAGAGAAACAGAGTGGGCAGGGGGAAGAAGCCAAGGACTGCTGAACACCCAGCCCTGGAGATCTGCTCTGGGAGCATGAACCCACATTACATGGTGCTCTGGAGATTAGTGGGTGGGAAAGCTAAAACAGGCAGAATACTTGAACAGACTGAGATTCTAGCTGCTTGTGGAGAACAGGTACCCATAACTGCCACTCCGAGACAAAAGAAAGGTGGGCACTTTAAAAGACTTCCCAACAGCAAGAGGGCTGCTAAAGGGGCAAGGACTACACAGAGCTTGCTCCTTGGGAGAAAGAACAAGTGGACAAAATTGTCCCAGCACACTCAGCCCAGCAGGTTCTGAACTTTCAGGAGCTTCAGGCACTTCATCCCCCTGGCTGGCAATGCATGTCAAGACCACCCACCACGATATGCAGCCTGCTGCTACTTTCTCCCAGCCGGCACTGGCTCACAAACCTGCTGCCCATGTCATTGCGCCAGGCCAGGCAGAGGGCAGCTCCACCTACGGCAGCTACAGGAGCATAACACAAAGGCTCCTCCTTGCATGCTCTGCCCACTGGGCCTGGCAGTGAAGGCAGGCACTGCAGCAGGGAAGCAGGAAAGAGTTCTTTCCTACCAACAAGCACAAGCACTGCTCACCTGTGACCCTCGCCATCAATCCAGCTGCTGGGCAGCTCCAGAGAGTAGAGCTTCTGGGCACTAGAGGGCATTGCATACACAAAGTTAAAGGAGGGAATACTTTCAAACTCATTCTATGAGGCCAGAATCACTTTAATACCAAAACGAGCCAAAGACACCACAAAAAAAGAAAATTACAGACCAATACCCTTGATGAACATAGAGGCAAAAATATTCAACAAAATATTAGGAAACCGAATTCAAAAATACATCAAAAAGATAATCCATTATGATCAAGTAAGATTTATTCCAGGGATGCAAGGATGGCACAATATTCAAAAATCCATCAACATCCACATCCACAAAAAGGACAAAAATCACATGATCATCTCAAAAGATGCTGAAAAAACATTCGGCAAAATTCAACATCCATTCACGATAAACACTCTCAACAAGATGGGTACAGAGGGCAAGTACCTCAACATAATAAAGGCCACATACAACAAACTCACAGCTAATATCATACTTAACAGCAAAAAGCTGAAGGCTTTTCCTTTAAGATTGGGAACAAGACAAGGATGCCCACTCTCCCCACTTTTATTCAACATAGTACTGGAGGTCCTAGCCACGGCAACACAAAGAAATAAAAAGCATCCAGATTGGTAAAGAAGAAGTTAAACTGTCACTGTTTGCAGATGACATATTGTACATAAAAAACCCTAAAGAATCCACTCAAAAACTACCAGAACTCACTGAATTCAGCAAAGTTGCAGAATACAAAATTAATACACAGAAATCTGTTGCATTCCTATATACTAACAATGAACTAGCAGAAAGAGAAATCAGGAAAACAATTGTTTACAACTGCATCCAATTGTAAAGGAATAAACCAAACCAAGGAAATGAAAGACCTATACCCTGAAAACTATAAGACACTCATAAGAGAAATTAAAGAAGACACCAGTAAATTGGAATAGATACCGTGCTCATGGATAGGAAGAACTAATATTGTCAAAATGGCCATCCTGCCTAAAGCAGTTTACAGATTCAATGCAATCCCTATCAAAATACCAACAGCATGCTTCAACGAACTAGAACAAATAGTTCTAAAATTCATATGGAACCACAAAAGACTCCAAATAGCCAAAGCAATCCTGAGAAGGAAGAATAAAGCTGGGGGGATTATGCTCCCCAACTTCAAGCTCTACTACAGAGCCACCGTATCAAGACAATTTGGTACTGGCACAAGAACAGAACCATAGACCAATGGAACAGAATAGAGAGCCCAGATATACACACAAGCATATATGGCCAATTAATATATGATAAAGGAGCCATGGATATACAATGGGGAAATGATGGCCTCTTCAACAACTGGTGTTGGCAAAACTGGACAGCTACATGCAAGAGAATACACCTGGATTACTGTCTAAGCCCATACACAAAATAAACTCAAAATGGATCAAAGACCTGAATGTAAGTCATGAAACCATAAAACTCATAGAAGAAAACATAGGTAAAAATCTCTTGAATATAAACATGAGCAACTTCTTTCTCAACACATCTCCTTGGGCAAGGGAAACAAAAGCAAAAATGAAGAAATGGGACTCTATCAAACTAAAAAGATTCTGTACAGCAAAGGACATATCAGTAGAACAAAAAGGCATCCTACAGTATGGGAGAATATATATATTTGTAAATGACATATGCGACAAGAGGTTAACATCCAAAATATATAAAGAACTCACATGCCTCAACACCCAAAAAGCAAATAATCTGATTAAAAAATGGGCAGAGGATATGAACAGACACTTCTCCAAAGGAGAAATTCAGATGGCCAACAGGCACATGAAAAGATGCTCCACATCACTAATTATCAGAGAAATACAAATTAAAACCACAATGAGATATCACCTCACATCAGTTAGGATGGCCTACATTGAAAAGAGTAGGAACAACAAATGCTGGTGAGGATGCAGAGAGAGGGGAACCCTTGTACACTGTTGGTGGGAATGTAAATTAGTTCAACCATGTGAAAAACAATATGGAGTTTCCTCAAAAAACTAAAAATAGAAACACCATTTGACTCAGGAATTCCACTCCAAGGAATTTACCCAAAGAAAACAAGATCCTATATTCAAAAAGACATATGCACCCCTATGTTTATCACAGCACTATTTACAATAACCATGATATGGAAGCAACCTAAGTGTCCTCAGTAGATGTATGGATAAAGAAGATGTGTTACATATACACAATGGAATATTATTCACCCATAAGAAGAAAAAAATTCCTACCATTTGCAACAACATGGATGGAGCTAGAGGGTATTATGCTCAGTGAAATAAGCCAGGCAGAGAAAGATAAGTAGCAAATGAGTTCACTCATTTGTTGAGTATAACAACAAAGCAAAACTGAAGGAACAAAACAGCAGCAGACTTACAGACTCCAAGAAGGAACTAGTGGTTACCAAAGGGGAGGGGTGGTGGAGGGCAGGCAGGGAGAGAGGAGAAGGGGATTGAGGGGCATAACAATTGACACACATAGTGGGAGGTCCCCAGGAAGACAGTGTAGCACAGAGAAGACAAGTAGTGACTCTGTGGCATCTTGATATGCTGATGGACAGTGACTGTGGTGGGTGTTGGAGGGGGGACTCAATAATATGGGTAAATGTAGTGACCACAATGTTGCTCATGTGAGACTTTCATAAGATTGTATATCAATGATACCTTAATAAAAAAGAAAGAAAGAAAGAAAGAATGTAAGGTCTTTTTTAGGGTAATCTGGGTGCCTCAGGCAACCAGGAGAGTAAGAGGTTATTAATGGAAGAGTTTGTAGGACCCAGCATTTGGAAGGGCATCAATGAATGCCCTAGTATGTTCCAAAGGCAGTGTGTAATAAGAACCATTCCACAAGTAGTTAGAGTGAGGGTGAACAGTGAACTAGTACCTTTCAAGATTCACAGAGGGTTGAGTCTGTTGCCCTCTGAATGGATATAAAAGCTAAGCATACCGAAGACTGCTTTTCAAGATGGGAAAAGCAGGAAGGAGAAAGATGTGATACAGTGTCTTTCCTGGCAGGAGCTACTTTCAGGAGTGTACAGTATTCTAGACAGGCAGTTTTTCTACTGCCAGAGGCTGTTCAAAGTGTTTGGCTAATCCATGCAGAATATATCTGGAGCTCAACCACCTGGGTTTGAATCCCAGTTCGGCTAATTGACAGTTAGTTGTATAACTTAAGCACCCCCCCCCCAAATAATAGTTCCTGCCCTCCAGAGGCTGGGCATAGCTCTGAGGAGACAGCTCTCTACTCTACTGAAGGCAGCTTGCATGGAACATTGGTCACTGATTCCCAGGGCAGCATCTAGTGATGGGGTCAACTCTAGTGGGAAGTAAAGACCTTCAGGAAAGAAAAAGAAAACTGGTTTCTCACAGAGGGAAAGCCAGAACAATCAATAGTGGGAACAGTAAGCTCCAGAAGGCCCTCTGGTTGTTAACCATAGCTTGGTTAATAGTTCCTAAAGGACAGTGTCCATAAAGGACAATGTCCACTGGCTGGTTCAGTGGCCGAGTTCCTGGCGTTGTTAGAAGCAAGACTCAGACGCTAACAAGTGCTTGTCTCAATTCAAATAATAAAACATTTGAATTGAGACAAAACAGGAAAAACAATAACAAACAAGTAAGGCTGTTTTCGTGGAAGCTTGTAAATCACTGACTCGATGGAAAGTTCTAGTATATATTCTTTGTATGCTAATCTTAGGTCAATCTACATAACTTTAGGATAATATTTGGATGGTTTAGAACTAATGAAAAAACATGCTCTATTTTAATATATACTTATTATACCATAACTTTAAGTTGGTCTTCTATATCCACTATCACCAGCCATACATAATTTATGTATTTATTTTTCATTTTGAAAGGTCACTAGGAAAGGCAACATTAAAATGCTACATTCTTGGTTCAAAGGGACTGAAAACATCAGGACTACATGGCAACTTGCATCAGAGATCAAAGCACTAGATACTTCAGCAAAATGCAAGGAAAAAAATGGCATACTCACATTGTCTACATTATCTGTTGCAGAAAAGAGCTAAAACTGAGAATGATATACAATAAATGGAACCCCCAAATCCAGATTCTCTATACCTTATTTGGTTATTCTTAACCTTTCAAAAGGATATATATCAGTTGTTTTAAAGTATAAAAAAACCTCAAAGAACCATAAAACAAGAACTTCCAAAGAGATCATTAAATTCTAACTGCTTGCACTTTAGAATTACTGTTCTTAAACCTAAGGACTATACAGAACCACAGGTATCAGGCAAGGAAAAAAGTCATTATCTAAATAGCTGTATTTCTCTAATAGAGTGGTCTTAATTTCCAAGGCCCAGGGAAGTTAATGAGTCTAAGGCCATACTGCTGTTTAAGTGGCAGAGTGGGCTTCAAAGGTAGCCTGTATTTCCAATATGCCATGTGACATCTACATAGTTAACAAGATAATAGGGAGATAATGGTTCACAGAAAGCTCTGTTGCTTGTTCACAATTGTTTGCAAAAATTCCTGCCAGACCATGTCTCTAGAAGGCAAGAAATGGGCCTGATCTGCGTATCCTAGCAGATTATACAGTGCCTACCACACTGCTTCTGAAATCCAGACACAGGAGAATCTGGTAATTCTTTGCTGAATGTACAGTCTAAATTGTAACAGGATTTTAAAGTAACATTTTTTTTTTCTTATGACTAGTCCCAAAGTTCACTGCAAAATTTTTAATAAATACAAAACAAAGAAGAAAATAAAAGTTACACATAATCTTACCAACTAGAAATAACTATTATTAATATTTTGGTGCTATGGTCCTCCAGCTTTTTTCCTCTATATGAGTACTTATAAATTTTTGTTATGAATTAGTTGTTAATACAGTTGATATACAGTATTATTGGCATCAGGTGTACAACATAGTGATTTGATAATTATATACATTACTAAATGCTCATGATGATAAATGTAGTTACTACCTATTAACTTACAAAGATATCACAGTATCACCGATTCCAGTCTCTATGCTGCACTTTCATCCCTGTTACTATTTATAACTGGAAGTTTGTACCTCTTTATCTCCTTCACCTTCTAATTTATTGACATTTTAAGGCAATCAAAATGTAGAGTCTAAGAGAATTGTAAAATAACATTTTTGGCCAAAATTTGACTATAATAATGGGTTCTTAGGCAATGTATTTAAAAGATGTGACACAGATGGATCATCTGACTATAACATATGGCTGTGGGTCTCATTTCTTTATGGGTGAATAGTTTTACTGTGACAGCATCTTGATGCAATTCTTGCTTTGCTCACTATAAAACTTCCAAGATTTTGATTTATAGTTCATCTTAAACTAAGCTGGATTTAGGATCCTTATTTACGTATTTTTTGAAAGATTGTCTTAGAAGAGCCTGGGAAGTAAATTCTCCTAACTCATATGGTTAGGATTCCAATTTTTAACCTTTCAAAGGTTACCTATCCAAAATAAGGGCAAGTTATATGGATAGATACTTTGAGTTTCAAAAAGGAAAAGGGTAGTTCCTTTTCTGAAAATATGCTAGTAAGTAAATAAAAAGGGAATTGAGAATACTATCCTTTCAGGATACCCCAGTACCACAAAGAACATTTGAAAGAAGACATTTATAGTAGAACCTTCTGAATTCTACTTCCAAAGCTCAAAATTAAATAATAGAAGTTCAAAAAGAGTAATTCTTAAATCTGGATCTATCACAGAAAGATACATTTTCCTTTTTATCTAAATTTGTGAAGAATTCACATTTTGTGGTACCTCTTTATGGTACCTAACTTGACCAAACCTAAAATTCTTGATTTTGTGATTTCTTCAACACCAAGCTATCAATTACTTCCTAATTAACACCTTATTAATCTAGTAAAGGTGAAGTTAATTTAAAATGTGTGAATTATAGAATGCTGCTTTAAGAAAAGGCAGTTCATTATGTTTAAGTTCACACTCTAATTAAAAGTAGGCTAATCAAGTATTTTTTAAAAGTAGGTTAATCAAATACTACTTAGTAGAGGTTATTAGATAGGAAAGCCTAATGAAAGGGGAAAAAGGATTTGTTTGTATGTCTGCTATTACTCTGCAAACAACTGCTTAGCAACATGAGATACATAACATTTAACATTTAAATTATACTCCAGGCATTGTTAAAGGACTTTTCCAGTATAACTTATTAACCCTCATAAAAATGTTACAAGGTATGTACTATCATTGTATTCATTTTATAGGTGAAAAAAACAAGTTTGCTGTCATAAGATTTTTTTTAAATAACGAATTAGTTTAGCAAACCTTTTCATCAAAGATTGCATAAAGGGAAACACTAGTCTAGCCCACATACTCTGAACTCCTTGTAATCATTTACATTTAAACTGCAGAAAAACATTAGATATCTATAAATGTTTCTTATAGGAAACATCTGTCTAGCACATATATTCTGAATTAACTCTTTGTAATTATCTCACACAAACTAAACCTGTTTAAGTGTGAAAAAACAACCTAATATTTGGAAATGTTTTCTACTTTATAGGAAGTAACTAAATCCCTAGACTCATTATTCTCAAGTATTCCTGACTCATTGGGACAGAGAAAAAACACTTGCCTAATTTTTTTCTCCACCAGGAAATCAAAAAACACCAAACAAGGATTTCTGATACACATTTCTTGAGAAATTTATATTACTGAACTATTATTTTATGCATTATTAAAATTTAGCTACAATTCAACTTTTGGAAATATACTGGCTTAATAATAAATAGAAATTAATTGTTCACAAAGGGAATATTGGTTATCTTGTATATTTTATTTTATTCCAATACCTTTCAGTATTTGTAAATCTTTACTGTGTAATTTTACCATGTTTGAAATTCTTAGCAGGGGACTTCTCCCATAGAAGTTCCCAGTTTATAATTTACAATCATACAGTGAAGACATTAAATTAGCACTGGGAGGTCAATCTTCCATACATATGTATTAATTTTGTAGTTATTTGACTTTAAAATACTCATTTTTTTCTAGCTACAGAACTTTATTTATATGGCCTAGTGGTGCCACCTTGTGGCCTACCTGGGCTTCAAGTGCAACTTTGGCAACTAGTACTGGTATAAAGCAAGAACCTTTGATTCATTTCAGCTACTTATCTGAAAATTCAGAGTTGGGATGAAGTTCATTTTCCCTTAAAAAAAAAAAGTTTACCTAACATAATGCTGCATGTCAATTATATCTCAATTAAAAAAAGTATACCAAGCAAATAATCTAAATATGATTCCAGGACTATTTAGAAATCTAAACCTCATTAAATCCACCTTAGCAGACTTCACATATACAAAATTAAAGTGCTACAAAAATTACATTGTTATTCATTTATTTGGTGTTATTTAAAACCATAGGAACTACAACTTTTGTAAATCATTCCTTATTTTCTAATTAGTCCACAACATTTAAGCCAGATTGACCTCAAATAATGTGAGGGCACAGACTGTGTTCTTAGGAGAAACTTAATTATCATTTCATCAAATTTTTACTGCTCCAAGGGTCATCCAGGATCATCTAACCTAATCTTATTTTATAGATAAGAACAGAGGGAACCAGAAAGGCTGTTACTTTACATGCTACTTTACAAACTAACCCTCACCACTAAGATTCTAGCCCTATTCATGATTCATAATAGAAATATCAATACATCATCTTCAACCTAAGTTTTTCACAATTCTATTGTAATGCCTTCCCACTCATGCTCTAAATTATACACTAGATGGGTGCTAGCATATACTGCATCCTTCATGTTAAACATCCATTCCAGTGACATAGGCCCAGGGGCCCTCCCTATGCTATACAACCCCACAAGTGATGTAGCAGACTTCTTTGAGGTGAGATCTGATTGTGCGTGAAGCTATGCAAATCACTCTAGTCTAGAGCAGCACTCTATTTACATTTATGGCCTAGGTAGACCCATAAAATTCAAGAAATCTTCTGTATGGTTGTAAGACCCACATCCTATCCTACTCATTCCAACCTCTCAGGGCCTTGGTAAATAAAGATATACAATGGAAAAAACAACTGAAGACAGGACTAAGGAGCAACCCAGCCAAACAGCCTTAAAAAAATGGCATGTTTATGTATAACCACAAAAGGAGCACCATATGAGGTGCTAAGACATTTCTTCTTCCTCCCCACTGGAAATAAAAATTAAGGATGAGACATTTCATAGGAGGCAACCAAAGTGTCCTCAGAAGAGTTGAGGAGTCCTCAGGCTTTACAGTGAGTCTTTGGCTCTTCTCCTGCTGTCTTCCTCTCTTTGGACTGATAGTATGTTATTTTGGGGAGGCATCTTTTGATACCCAGAGAAAAGAAAGTAGAGAATTATATGCTTATAAATGGCTGTAGAATTCAAGAAAGAGAAATGCAATTCCCCCTACCTCACCACCCGCTAGGTTTTCTAGCCTAGTTTATGACGATAAAAATAAGGATTACAGACATTAGTTGTATTTTTTGGCAGGATCATTTCTCATTTTGCCACTTAGGAATCTAAGCTGTGGAGGAAAAAGCAAGAAAACCAATATTCTGAAGTAGAGCTGAATCAGCAGTCTGATTGTTTCTTCAATAGAACATAATTCCGAGTGGAGCCAGGGCAATGAATGACAGCAATCCTCTTTCCAACTGAGACCACTCCCCTCCCCTCCTCCACCCCCAGACTCTCCTACTAAAATGGCAGATCTGTGAGCTGGCTCAGTTTATATCTAAGTACTGAGAGTTCTAGGGAACTTTTCAGAAATGGGAATAAGGGTTTGCAAATCCCTGTATCAGTTCCCACAGAACTATTTTTACAGACTGACCAGAGACCTACCAGGTCATTGTGACCAACATGGGAAAAAGTGGTTAGTGGCTAAGGATTTCAACTTGTAACAGCAATATGGCTTTTCCAGATTCGCTGTTTTCCAGGAAATATCTTCTCACTGGAGGGTTTTTCTTAACACTGTCAATTAAAATTGCTTGCTAGTTTCAGCAAATACAAGCTCCATTTTCCTTCTGGTTCTTATTTTAAATCTTTTTAAATTATTTAATATTTTGTCATTTGGTCTATGACAAATGCTAAGGAGATTGCGAATGATATGGTAAATGTTTTCATTTCAAAACATTTTTTTCTATATGACCTGTAGATGGGGCATAATGTACTATAAAACTGTTAGGAAGAGTTCTTTTTTAAAAAATTTTTGAACAATTGCTATTTTTAACTTTTGTCCTTGTACTCCAGACTTTGTCCTTGTATACAATGTAAAGGAAAGATAACTATGATAGGAAAATTGTTCTTTAAAATTCTATTGAAATAAAAATAGAAATACCATTTGACCCAGGAATCCCACTCCTTGGAATTTACCCAAAGAATACAACTTCTCAGATTCAAAAAGATATATGCACCCCTATGTTTATTGCAGCACTTTTTACAATAGCCAAGATATGGAAGCAACCTAAGTGTCCATCAGTAGATGAATGTATAAAGAAGATGTGGTACATATACACAATGGAATACTATTCAGCCATAAGAAACAAACAAATCCTACCATTTGCAACAACATGGATGGAGCTGGAGAGTATTATGCTCAGTGAAATAAGCCAAGCGAAGAAAGGCAAGTGCCAAATGATTTCCCTCATTTGTGGAGTATAACAATGAAGCAAAACCGAAGGAACAAAATAGCAGCAGACTCAGAGACTCCAAGAAGCAACTAGTGGTTACCAAAGGGGAGGGGTGTGGGAGGGCGGGTGGGAAGGGTGGGAGAAGGGGATTGAGGGGTATTTCGTTTAGTACACATGGTATGGGGGATCACGGAGAAAACAGTGTAGCACAGAGAAGGCAAATAGTGAATCGGTGGCATCTTACTACACTGATGGACAGTGACTGCATTGGGTTATGGGTGGGGACTTGATAATATGGGTAAATGTGGTGATCACACACATTGTTTTTTCATGTGAAACCTTCATAAGAGTGTATATCAGTAATACCTTAAT
>JAVSCE010011283.1:0-21753 GCA_032199065.1 Smutsia gigantea
AGATCAGTTAAATTAGCGAATCACCTGGTTTGGTAGCTTCCTCTGTGTGAGTACATGACTTAACTTGAGCATTCCATGTCTTCCTTCTTCCTAGGGCCAGTGTTTGGTTTAAAGGTAGTTCAGGGATGCAAGTCAGTGTACTATACGCAAATCTAGAATTTTGACTTAAACTGTTAGAATTTCTTTGTTCTGGCCATGGAGATGTTAAGATATAACACTAGAGCCTTGAGTGGTACCACATAGAGAAAGCAGACAGGGAGGAAACTCATCTCGGAGAAAAGCAAGATTAAGAGGTGAAGAGAGATAGTTAACATAATCTGATACCTTCAAACCACCCATGCTGTGAATAGAAAACTGCTGAATTTTTCAGTCTTGAGAACCAATTCCCCTTGTTTGAGTTATGTTTCTACCATTTGCAGCTGACAACACTTTAACTCAATCTAGATTGCCTCACTTGAAATGTACTAAATTTTAGTCCATCTAACAGAGATGCTCTAGAAAGTGCACTTCAGTGAATACAAGGTTAGATGGTCTGTTATCTAAAGTTCCTTCTAATTCCAAGCGTCTATGGTAGACTGAATTTTAAAGGATCATGCAGGAGAGTGGGAATGTATTTCAATTAATACTGCATCCATAGAACATAGCTTTGGAAGCACCTTTGCATTTCCTGTACTATATTTAAATGCATAGAAATCTATTCCATAGAATGTCTAAAAAGGCTTGTTTCACTCTTTTAGTTATATAACAGTAAATGAAAAATGTTGCAGAAAAAAACAATGATGAAGCATCATCAGCATAATGCAAAGAGGAATGTAGTCAGCCCATTTTACATACACATCAATCATGGCAAAAGCAGAAATGGTTATACAAGCTTGTTCAGAAGCATCTCACAGAATTGCTTTAGAACACTGAGGCATAAAACTCTTAGCTTAATGAGTTGGTAACATTTTGCAGATTTGCTTAAAACACATTGCTTTCCAGACTGTGTCAACAGACTCCAACAGTTCTTGCCAACACACTCATCCTAAACAATTACATTAAGATCCATAAGGCCGTGTTTACAGTTCTGAGAAGCAAATGTATTGTTAATGGGCCATAAACCAGCCTCTGACTCAATGGTTTGGCTTTTTGAAATTTGTGTAATAGTCAACAGAAAATTTCCAACATTTACTTGGCATGGAAGTGGAATTAGCTTCAGGGATATAAAACTGAATGTTGAGAAGCATCCCTTCCACACATCTCTGATCTGATGTGCTTTTTATACAGAATAAAACAATTTACACAAAATTTTGAAGGAAGATCATTGCCATAATTTATACATTATATATGTTAGAATAGTTTTATATGTTATAACAAAAAGTAAATAAATCAGGATGAACCATAGTCCTATGTTTACACTATCCTCAATTTTCTCTCAATAGTTTTCAAAGCTCTTGTGAAATAGCTGCATCTGTGAGTCACAAGTGTCTGTGAACAGACATTCACTGCAGCTCCATGCTTGTCATGCCTGTTATTATCTGTTTTCTGTTGCTGAAAATCCCATTGTTTCAAACTAGTGTTTTTATCTTCCTATAAAACTCTGTGTCTGCCTGTCATAACTGTTTTCCCTCTTCTTATCTTCCTTGTCTTCTTCTATTCTGTTTTTCTATATTTCTGCTTCATTCCCTTCTCACTCCAGGCATCTCTCAGTTCATTCTTTCTAGATAGCTTCACTTTTTCTTGCTGATAATTTCCATTTGTCTCAAAGCATTTTTTAAATTACCCAAATCATGCTTTGCAAGCTTTATTCCCTGTATACTTTTATTCTTTCAATGCCAGGTTTCTTCTTATCTTTGTAATCTTTCAGTGATTCAAACATTTGATATTTATATATTTATATATGTCATACTTATGTGTATTAATCTGCAACATTAAGGAATTATTCTGTATACTGCACAAATGGCAAGATATCTCGATTCAGACATCAAGGACTTTGTCATCTCTAAGAGAAGCTAGATCACAAGAATAGCCTTGGCATAAACAAACCACTCTTCCCTCTTTAGGTCTCTTAGCTGATGGGTAGCAAATTCAGAGGAAAAACGTTTGTCTCTCTCACTTTAGGATCCCATCAGAAGTTTAGGAAAAGTACAAGCAAATAGGCTTTGATCTTTCTTATGCAGTATATTCCTATTGTAAAAATAGTGGTGGAGGTGATGTGGCCTTGAGGACTGTTAGACTGAGAAAAAAGCCCCATCTTCAGCCTTCGCAGTCCTGGTTCCTGGCACACTGCTTGTTCTAAGACTAGTACTGAAGCTAGTAATAACAGTACTGTCTGTTCTCTGCTTGTTATGTTGTGGGCACCATACCAAGCATGCTGTTAGTATATCTCATTTATACAACTTTTTTTAAATCATTTTTTTAATTTTGGTATTGTTAATGTACAATCACTTGAACATTATGGTTACTAGACCCTCTATTAACAAGTCCCCCCCACATACCCCACTACAATCACTGTCCATCAGCTTAGTAAGATGCTATAGAATCATTACTTGTCTTCTCTATAAATACTGCCTTTCCCGTGTCCCCCGCTGCTGCATTATGTGTGCTAATCATAATGCCCCTTTTCCCCCCTTATCCCTCCCTTCCCACCCATCTTCCCCAGTCCCTTTCCCTTTGGTAACTATTAGTCCGTTCTTGGTTCTGTGAGTCTGCTGGGTTGTTTTGTCCTTCAGCCTTTATTCCAATTCACAGATGAGTGAAATCATTTGTTTGACACTTGTCTTTCTGCCTGGCTTATTCTCACCAGCATAATACCCTCTAGTTCGCATCCATGTTGTTAAATGGGATTTGTTTTCTTATGTCTGAATAGTACCATTTGACCCAGGGGGACGATCTAGAATTTACATTTAAGAATGTAGCCACTAGCTTGAAAAGACATATGCAATTTACAGCATCACAGCACTATTTACAATAGCCAAGAAATGGAAGTAACTCATGTCCATCAGTAGATGAATGGATAAAGAAGATGTGGTACATATACACAATGGAATATTATTCATCCATAAGAAGAAAACAAATCATTTATACAACTTTTAAAGATAATACTAATTAATTCCCCTTACTTGATGGATGAGTAAACTAGGCATAAAAGGTTAAGTAACTTTTCAAAATGATGCAGTCAACTTTAAGATTTCAAATCCAGCCAGTCTGGTTCTAGAACCGACCCTCACCCACAAAACCGAAGGATAGGACACAGGGAATCTCTGCATCCTCCTTCTCCTTTGTCGCATCCTCTATCCTATCCTGCCACAATGTCACCTTCTCAATAGGACTACACCAATTAACCCACTTAAAATTTCAGCATTTCCAACCACCAGAAATGTTCATTCCTTCCTCTGACACTCTAGGACCCAAATGAGTCAGTCGCCCTCTGGGCCCCTCAAGCCACAGCCTTCTCATCAGGAGCTGCCCCGAGGCTGGTTCTGCGTGAGTGACACTCAGCGTGTTCAGAGACCTCCAGGCCTCCACAGCACCTGGCTTTTGTATATTCTTGAAATACTTTTAAACTATAAATATATAATATATTGTCTGTCTCTGTAGGAACCACGTGAATCTGCTACTGGCACAATTTAGGTTGGAATGTTGAATGATTGGTTAATCTTTATGCACAAATTACACAATATAAGCTTTGTAAAAGCATGGATGACCTATGATAAAAACTCAGGTATCCTATTTTTATGTTCAGATACACAATCAAACTCTGTTCTGGATTGATCTGTATAACTTCCTAATGAAAATGTTATGCCTGGTCCCTGATATAGAACTGCCATTTACCTAAAAGCAAGAAATCCTGACTTTGGATAGGAAGATGCTACTATTTTTCTAGTATTTGTATTATTTATGGAGTTGTTGTAGTAGAAAGAATACCACCCTAGGAGTCAAACTCCTGGGTTCTATAAATACTATGAATAAAAATACTTCAGTGTCAAAGAATTGTGTGATCATGGGCAAGTCATTTTTCTTATGTGAGCTTCAGACTTCTCTTCTACAAATTTAGGTAACTTGAGTAGATGATATCTAGATTCTATATCAATTTTCAAATTGTTTTGATTCTCTGAAATGCTCAGAGAAACTAATATTCAGTGGACTTAATGATTGTGTAGGGTTTGAATAGTCATGCTGTTGGGGCTGAATTATAAATAGGATGACGGTATATTCTTTGCCTGAGATAGTTCCTATGTTCAATATCCTTTCATAATTATTAACAGCACCCCCTTTTTGGTCATATCATCTTCATTTTTCATTAACTTTCACTTTATTCTAATTTACATATTTAAGGCTTCAAAGTTAATTTCTATTGTAATTCTCCCCCCCCCCGTTTTATTGAGATATAATTGGCATATAGCACTGTGTGTGTATTTAAGGTGTAAAGCATAATAATGACTTAATTGTTTCACAATTAACACAACTTAAAAAATTTATCGATCACCTCATATAATTATAACCTTTTTTCTTCTTGTGATGAGAATGTGTAGGATCTGCTCTCTTAGCAACTTTTAAATATACCATATAGCTGTGTTAAGTGTAGTCATCATGTTGTACATTACATCCTCGGTACTTACTTATCTTATAACTGAAAGTTTGTAACTTTTGACCACCTTCCCCAAATTCTTCTCTCCCACTCTCCCATCCCTGCCTCTGATAACCACAAATCTGACTTTTTTCATGAATTATTTTTTTAGATTCCACATATAAGTGAGATCATACAATATTTGTCTTTCTTTGTCTGACTTTTTTCACTTCACATAATGCCCTGAAGGTCCATCTGCATTGTCACAAATGACAGGATTTCTTTCTTTTTATGGCTGAATAGTATTCTTGTGTGTGTGTGTGCGCGCGCACACATGTGTATGTACGTATGTATGTATCAATCACCATTCTTCTGTTGATGGACACAGATTATTTCCTTAGTTATTGTAAATAATGCTTCAATGAATATAGGCATGCAGATATCTCTTCATAGTGATTTCATTTCCTTCAGATATATACCCAAAAGTGGAATTGCTAGATCACATTGTAGTTCTTTTTTAATTTTTTGAGAAGCTGCATATATTTTCTATAGTCCCACCAAAAGTGCACAATGATTCCCTCTTCTCCACACCCTCAGCAGCATTTGTCATCTCTTGTCTTTATGATGACAGCGCCATTTTAACAGTTGTGAGATGACATCTCATTGTGGTCTTGATTTGCATTTCCCTAATGATAAATGATGTTGAGCAACTTTTCATGTACTTGTTGGCCATTGGATTATCTTCTTTGGAAAAATGTCTATTCAGTTCCTTTGCCCATTTTAAAATTGGATTTTTTGTTTTTTTGCTATTGAGTTTCATGGGTTCCTTATATATTTTGGATATTAATTCCTTATATATGATTTGCAATTATTTTCTCCCATTCTGTAGGTTGCCTTTCATTTTGTTAATCATTTATTCAAATGCATATTCACTTTTTAGTGTATTAGTAGTAATATTATGATTGTGTTTTCCTTTTTACATTTTCTCTTAATATTATTCTCATAATTTGTATTTTGATACAGGTTTCATTTTTTTATCCCCTCCCCTCCTAGTGGGGTCATACACATGCCTGTTAATTTTTTTCACTTAATAATACATATGGGCATCCCATCAAATCAATAAACATATTTCTAATTCATTTGTGTGTATAAATATTCATATTGTTACATATGTGCTTTTATTCTAAATTTGACTCCTAGATATCAGATCAACTGGTCCAAGTATACATGGATTTTTTATTTTAATATGTATATTATTTTACCTTCCTAAAAGCCACTACAGCTCACATTCTCATAAGCATTGTATGAGAGGTATACTGCTTTTTGAAGTTGTTTTTCTTTACTAAACATGGTAATGAGTATCAGACATAAACAATTAAAAAAGCATCTGGAATCATCCTCAGATTCATATGGGCCCTAACTTTGCTTATAATGAAAGAGATCCTGGTAAAACCTGCCTATAAATCTCCCTCGCTCAACACCTATGGGCTCATGAGGAGGCCAAGATGCCCCTTGTCTTTGTCCCCTTTCTCTACTATGAGCCTACAAGTACAGCCCTGCATTTCTGTCCTCACTCACAGCTGTCTAGGGAGATGGTTTTAACTCATAACCAGAAGGACTGGGGAGAAAAGAGAGAGAATCAAGGAAAATATGAATAAAACCTATAAAAGTGGGGATTTATAAGGCTTAGCCCTAAAATGCTATCCAATTTACACAAATATTCTCCCTCTCCTGCAATAAATCCAGAAAGCAGACCCATTCTTTAGTCATGGCCCTTAGAGTGTATTAAGGAGAATGTAATTCATGACCAGTCCTGTCAACATTTTGTACCTGTTCTCTCCTTTGTTTCCTTTAATGCTCTAGAGAACTCCACATTCTTCAGATTTCATCATTCCCCAAAATGTTTCACCAGATTTCCCCCTTGTTCTCAGACTTCCTCAGTTCTCACTCCTTCTCCCTCTTTTCCTTTCTCTCAGTTTTTATTTTGTGAATTAACTTCTTTGCTAAGCCATTCCCCCTTTCCCTACCTATGATCATTGACTACCCTTATTTAATATTTAGGGTGTTGCAGGACCTCTTCTATAAATTTTATTAACCCATTTAATTCTCAAACAACACTACAGGATAAATGCCATTATATTCCCTGGTTTGAAGGTATAGAGGTTAAGTAAATTGCCCACGTTCCCATAGCTAGTAAGTGACAGATCCAGACCATAACCGGAGACCGGCACTGGAGGCCAGGCAATTAACCAATCTGTTCTCCTGCCTCCCTGCCCCAGTCCTTTCCTCTGAAGTTTCATCACAAAATACAGGATTCCCTTTGGTTATGCAGATAAGGAGGGCTGTTAATGTTATCCCATCACAGTTACATAAATAACTTAAGTGGACAATGATGAGGCTGTTATTTGGTCCTAACTCTCAAAGAAATTGCAATGTAGTGGTGGGATAAAAGAGTAACATCTTTGAAATAATTAGAAAGCAATACAGTGTCTTATATAAGCTCTTCCTAACTTTCCAATTGCTCCTGTGTAGAATTCATGAGCTTTTTTCTCTTCTTTTTCGTCTCTTATTGTATCCTACAATTTGGTGATTTTTATCCATCCTATTTCCAACATTACTTCAGTGTGAATTACTGAAAAATTCACATTATCCTTTCACTTATTTTTAAGCTATAGACAAAAAATTTTCATTGCCACTTAGGATCACCCTTGGGTGTCTATGAACATGTATGGAAAACAGCTCAAAAGGGCAATCCATATATATATCAGTCCTCTGGATACTCTGTTGTTTAAGAATATACCTCAAAAGAAAGATAAGAATTCTAATTACTAACTACTAGTTTTGTGTCTTTGTTAATTTTTTCTCAAGTAAACCATATCAGTGTTTGAGTTTTTTTTGTGATATAATAATTATTTAATTAGAAAGCTGACGTTTAAAATAAGTTGGTGAGTATAGATCATAAATAGATGTCAAGAATTATTATACCATCAATAAAATGGAAAAGATTAAGAAAACTTTGGACAACCAGTAGCCTCAAAAATATTACCATTGTCAATGAAGCCAGGATGAAAGTTTTCTGAAGCATCGTACCTAAGAATCTGAAATGGTATGAAACTAGGGTAAGAAGAGAATTGTTAACAGAGTTGCATCAAAAAGAGAATGAGAATAGGACATTAGGAACAAATACATTAGGAACTTTATATTACAGGACACTGTAGTATATAGTAACATTGCTTACACTATCCATCCAAAGAATCAAATGTAGCAACTGACTGTTGCTGTTCTTCTGAGAGTGAATTCTATATGGGTTCTTGGATCGTTAATGATCAAGCATAGTCATAGATGGATTTCAGTGGATGATACAATGAGTCAATTTGCTTATCCATTGTCCAACTACCATATTTGTGGAAGAGAAGAGCTAGGGGTACTCTAAGACAAATAAAAAAGTATCACTAATTATATGCTGTGTACTCTGAAAGAGCCATATAATAGGTTTGAGAGAAGCAAAGTATTCATATCTATTTTTAGCAAGTATATTATCAATCGCCAGGCTAAAGCTTTATGTTCCTATGGACACCTTTCACCCACTTTAATGAATCCTTTGACTTGAGAATTGGGAGAGGTAGTTAGAAGCAAGATATAACTTCTTCACTTATTAAAAAATTAATATATCAAGATATAATTTCCTAATTTTTATAATTATATGTAATTATTAAAAATTATTTTTATTGTAGAGTTTTTAAAATTAAGGTATCATTGCTATATAATCTTAAGAAGGTTTCACATGAGCAACATTGTGGTTTCAACATTCACCCATATTATCAAGTCTTCCCCACCCCATTGCAGTCACTGGTTAGCAGTGTAGTAAGATGCTACAGAGTCACTACTTATCCGTGCTGTACGGCCTTCCCCGTGACCTACCTATGTTGTCAGTGCTAACTATAATGTCCCTTAATCCCCTTCTCCCCCCCTTCCCACCCACCTTCTCCAACTCCTCCCCTTTGGTAACCACTAGTCTCTTCTTGGAGTCTGTGAGTCTGCTGCTGTTTTTGTTTCTTCATTTTTGCTTTGTTGTTATACTCCACAAATGAGGGAAATCATTTGTTACTTATCTTTCTCCACCTGGCTTATTTCACTGAGCATAATACCCTCTAGCTACATCCATATTGCTGCAAATAGTAGGACTTGTTTTCTTTTTATGGCTGAATAATATTCCATTGTGTATATGTAGCCGATCTTCTTTATCCATTCATCTACTGATGGACTTGTAGGTTGCTTCCATATCTTGACTATTGTAAATAGTGTTGCAGTAAACATAGGGGTGCATATGTCTTTTTTGAATCTGGTATCTTGTTTTCTTCTGGTAAATTCCTAGGAGTGGAATTCCTGGGTCAAATAGTATTTCTATTTTCAGTTTATTGAGGAACCTCCATACTGCTTTCTGCAATGGTTGAACTAATTTACATTCCCACCAGCAGTGTAGGAGGGTTCCCCTTTCTCCACATCCTCACCAGCATTTGTTGTTTCTTGTCTTTTGGATGTTGGCCATCCTAACTGGTGTGAGGTGATAACTCATTGTGGTTTTTATTTGCATTCCCTGATAATTAGTGATGTGGAGCATCTTTTTGTGTGCCTGTTGGCCATCTGAATTTCTTCTTTGGAGAATTGTCTGTTCATATCCTACACCCATTTTTTAATCTGGTTGTTTGCTTTTTGGGTGTTGAGGAGTGTGGGTTCTTTATATATTTTGGATGTTAACCCCTTGTCATATATGTTGTTTACGTATATATTCTCCTATACTGTAGGTTGCCCTTTTGGCCTACTGATGGTGTCCTTTGCTGTACAGAAGCTATTTAGTTTGATGTAGTCCCATTTGTTCATTTGTTATTTTGTTTCCCTTGCTCGAGGAGATGCATTCAGGAAAAAGTTGCTCATTTTTATATTCAAGAGATTTTTGCCTATGTTCTTCTAAGAGTTAAAACTTATATTATGGTTTCATGACTTACATTCAGGTCCTTGATCCATTTCAAGTATACTTTTGTGTATGGAGTTAGATAGCAATCCAGGTTCATTCTCTTACATGTAGCTGTCCAGTTTTGCTAACACCAGTTGTTGATGAGGCTGTCATTTCCCCATTGTATATCTATGGCTCCTTTATGCCATCATATAATAATAAACTTCATGCCATCATATATTAATTAGCCATATATGTGTGGGTTTATATCTGCGCTCTCTGTTCTGTTCCATTGATCTATGGGTCTGTTCTCATGCCAGTACCAAATTGTCTTGATTACTGTGGTCTTATAGTAGAGCTTGAAGTTGGGCAGCATAATCACCACAGCTTTATTCTTCCTTCTCAGGATTGCTTTTGCTATTTGGGTCTTTTGTGGTTCTATATGAGTTTTAGAATTATTTGTTCTAATTTGTTGATGAATGCTGTTGGTATATTGATAGGGATTGCATTGAATCTGTAGATTGCTTTAGGCAGGATGGCCATTTTGACAATATTAATTCTTCCTATCCATGAGCACGGGATGTATTTCCATTTATTAGTGTCTTCTTTCTCTCATGACTGTCTTGAAAAATTATTAAACTATTACATACCACATAGAGTTAGGATGAGGTGGTACAATACACATGAAAACCACTAATAAATGTTAATTTTTCAAAATATTATTAGTAAATAATTATTACTTCTTAGTTTCCCCCTATTATGTAATGTATATTTGATTTTCATTTTATCTTTGTTTTGTTATGGGCTATTTCATCTTCTTTTGATAAGAATTCCCTAAATTTTCTATAAGGGGAATAACCCATCTTTCTTTCCAGCTCCAGGGCAAAAGAATGATCTACATGTATGCCTGTCCATAAACTTCATGCCTCTGAGTACTGTGACTGAGGATAGGCAATGTGATTAAAAGAAAATTTAATCAGAATAATGAAAGTTTGTCTTAGGCTTTTGCTAGAGTGATTGGGAAAAGGGAGTCATTGACTTTGAACCTGGAGGGTGTAGGGCTGAAGCTTCTGCAGTCACCATACTCCATCCAGGGACCACATATTTGAAATGAAAGACAACAAAGAATAAGCAAAACCAAAAAGTAAGGAGAGAACCTAGGTGATAGTGGGTATCTGAAGCCCTGAATCAAGGAGCATCATTGGATTGTTCAGGCACATTAGCTAATGACTTCCTTTCATTTGAGCCAATTTTGATTATATGTTCTCATACTTGTAACAGGACCAATCTCTCTCTCCCACCTGTATATAGTCTAGATGAGGGTGCTTTCATAAGACCCTCACCTTGTCCTATTCTTTATAATCTGAGTCTTTTAGTGAGATTTCCAAAAACATGTAAACAAAAATAGAGAAAAATGTCTTTTCTGAAATTTTGCCTACTGGAAAGCTGTAGAAATTCTGATATTTCTACACAAATATTCAATGTATTAAGTGATCCAGATATCAAAACTAAGTAAGTAAAACAAAATACATAGGCGTTTTGAAGTTATCTATTGTCATGCCTTCAAAAGGAAGTAGAAAAAAAATTTTGTTTTAGAAAAAATTTGCAAGCAATTATGATTTACATGAATAAGTAAGCAAATGAGTTATATAGGAAATGCATTCTTTGTATTAGGAAGGAGAGCAAAACTTGGCGATACTAAGTTCCAAGTTACTCTGGTATTCTGATGTGCCTTTAAACTGCCAGATTTATAGTTTACTCTGATAGAAATGTATTTGAATACTATTGGTATATTTGTGCATAGTTATATAAACAGACCACTATCAGGAACCAGTCAAACTCAAGTTATGTGTCTGCTGCATTTTAGTCTCCCTTTGAATCCTAATAGCAAATGATGGGAGTGGGGCACAGTGGGGTTGGTTGGGAAAACAAATGTAATAGACTTGGATTAAAGCAGATGGAGGGTGAGGTGAGGTAAGGACAGAGAAAGAGAGGCTGAGGGATGATAGCTGACTTTAGTAGTGTTCAGAATCTCAAGGGCAAGATCAAGGCAGGAGATCATAACATCAGGAGACTGAGGTTTATGGTCCCCTGAACAGACTGCGTCCTGCAGCTGGTCTTCAGTACCCTGGATAGCTCCCAAGGCTCATAAGTACTTGAACTACATCCAAAGCTTTTTTTTCCCCTAAGGCCTTTTAGCCTACAACCTAAGCAGTTGACTGGCCATTTCCCTTCAAGCAAAATTTTCTGATAATTCAAGTGAAGTTACTAGTTTTGCTAAATTCAGTTCCCATGGTCTGGCAATAAGCCACCAAGACTTTCCATCCTGCATCAAATCAGAGAGTAATGAATTTGTGTCTTAGTCCTCTTTCTGTGTTGCATCTACAAGAATTATCCTTCAGCTATTATTTCACACACCTGAAAAGATAAGGATGTACAAAAATATTCACAGAGAGATCGTTTTAAATATCAAAATGCCAGAAACGACTTGGATATTCTTCTACAGGAGAATAAATAAATTGTAAAATTGTAGTATATATTTATAAGGAAACTGTGCATACTAATGAATACAACTCGTGCACATAGGCACACACTGATATAGAATAATTTCTAAAATAGGCTATTAAGATAATTCTTAAAGATAGAAGACAGAAAAGTATGTTGCAGAAGAGTGTGAACATTATATTTCCATCTATGGGAAAAAGTAAACATGTTTATATATACAGATATATTCCTAGAAGTTTACACACACACAAAAACAGCCTCTGGTAATTACACACTAATTAATAGACTCTAGGACGAAGCTCTTTGGACTTTTTTTTTTAATTTGATGCTATGTGCATATGTTATTTTTTCAATAAAAATTCTGTTTACAAGTATATTTTTGAAGTAAATTTAAAGGAATAAATGATTATAGCCCTAACATCATGCTTCTTTGCATAGATATGAGGTACTTCCATTAATAGATCTAACAAGCTTAAGCCATTGAGCAGTTTCTTGTGCTTTGCCACTGTTTTTTTTTTCTGGTTCCTTTCTCTAAAACTTAAAAAACAAAACATGTTGACTCACAGACAACAGAACAAATATTCAATTATTCATAAACCCAATTCTGTATGTTCAAAATCCTGTTTGTGACTCTTCAGTATGATTAAAGGAGCACTCTAGTAGTTCAGAGAAGCAATAATGTGTGGAAAAAGCCACAGATGTTTGTTCCAGAAGAGATCATCATTCTGTCTTAATGTGGTTAAGGACTTCCTTCCATAAAAGTCAGCTGTCAACAATTTCTCAGAATTTCATCCTATTCCAGAGCACATAATGAATGTGGAAATGAATCAGTGTCTCAGAAACCTAAAAAATTCTGAAAAGAACATCTTGAATGTGTGGGGAGGAGGGATGGGAAAGGAACTTAGATCATGTACCCATGACCAAGAAAAATCACTTCATCTTTAAGCGTCTTAATCTTAATCACTTCATCTTTACAATAAAGAAGGGGAATTTGTACTAAAAGACATTTTAACTACAATAAAAAACATATAAGAAGCATTCTTCAGATTTCAGTTTGAAAACAAGTTGTGAGTGGCAAAAACTATAATTTCCAGAAAATTTAAATTTAAAAGGGAGGAATTTACTGGTCTACTGTGAAAAGCAGGCACTGATTTCTATTTCTTGTCACATGTGGAGAAACAATGATTTCCTCAATAGAAAAGTACAAAGATGAATTTCCAGTTACTGAACTCAGGAAGCAGACATTCTAATAGAAGAATTTATTCTAAAAGTACAATACAGACTCAGATAAGAGCTACATTAAAATATTCATACATTAAAATGCCATAGAAAGACATATGGGAATATGCTAATTGTATTTATCTCTGGTGGGATTGTGTTTTATCTATGCTTGAGTTTATCATATATATACTTCTTTACATTTTCCAGGATTCCTACCATAATCATGTATTATATTTAGGTAAAAAAAAAATCATCTATTGTTAAAGGCTGTGACAGTCCAAAAGGATAATTTAGTTATGAATAAAACAGAACTCATGAATTTAATATGCATTACAAATGATAGTAAATATACCTGGGATTATTTTTTTCCCTTTGGTTTTAAACAAGAGTTCACATTTAAATTGTGAAATAGGTATCAGTATTCAGCTTTCAGTTTACGGGACAGCCATACTTTCCTATAAAGCCTAGGCCCCCAATGATCATTTACTCTCTCCTCTGAGTTCCTGTAATACTTGCTAGTTTTACCAATCATTTGGTATTTTACACTGGCTTTTATTTTATCTGTGTTTGTGTGTGGTCTTTCTAACTATGTGGTATGCTCCTTGAGGCTAATGACCAAATATTATAGGTCTATGTAGTCTCTAAATGCCACCCCAAAATTTCAGTCATTGTAAAATGTTAAGTAAATATCCATTGATTCATAATATAACCTAATTAACTGATAAAGTTGTATAATTAAATATAGAGTTAACTGACCTAAGAACCTACAGTTTATAAGACATCAACAACTTCACTGACTACTTTATTCAGAAAAAATAGCTGTGTTTCCTCCCTTGTCCCTCTGAAGATATTGTTAGAGAGCTGGATATCCTGGAAGGCACACTAGGGCTTATTTCTGGGCCCTAGAATACCAGATAGTTAAATTTAACATTGTAACAGGTACAACCACTTAGCCCCAGGATCAGATGGAAATCCTTTCTCAACCTGCCCTGGTAGACGAATAGCAGCATTTGATGTTTCAGGATCATCTGCGTTTTCTATAATATATTCTGTAAGTGTGCTAGTCACCTCTTCTATTTGTACTGGTTCTTTGAAGAAATAATGATTGAATGATCTATATCCATCTTTGCATCCTCCCTTCTAGATTCAAAAATAAAAGTGTCCAAATGCTGTCAAAAACTGGGCTTCCTCTACCAACCTTTTTAGAAACCAGTTCTTTTAAGAACATCTCTTTAATCATTCTGCAATTGCCTCCTTCTCTTTGAGCTTCAAACATGCATGGACCTCCCCTTTTTAAAAAAATAATTTGACCTTGCTAATCAGGGCCCTATCTTGCTGAATTAATTCAAACCTTTTGTTGCCCAAACTTCTTTCCTCTCTGTCCTCCACTTTGATACCATGTACTCCTTCTCTCCCTTTCATCTGCAAAGTTGCTGAACACAGATGTACAAGTTGTAGTTGATATAATGGCACCTCAGAATGTTCAGTGCCCAGCCAAATGTGTGTGGTCGTCTTGATCACCTCACCCCTCTCACCTTTTCCCTTCTCTGACCCTTGCCACATTGCAGATGATACTGCCTGTAACTTCCCAGGTTCATTTCCTAACCTATCAGCCAAACATTTTTGAATGGGATAAATTCCTAACTCTGGTTTTCAGTGCTTACCAACTATCTTTCCCATTTCATTCCTGCTTTTTCTCAGAGAGCTTTCACTTCAGTCACATCCACCTCCCAAATAGATTTTTCACATTGTCATCACTTTATCATTTAGCATGTGCTATCTCCCTGCCTAGAACATTTTTCCCCCATCTCCACCTATGAATTCCTACATACCCTTCAAAATCCAGTTTGAACCTTAATCTCTATAAAGATTTAAAGACGATCTGAAATCACAAGGCTTTCTCTATCCCTTCTCTGATTCCTATACTATTTATTACTATGAAACACATTTATACTGACTTCATTTATACTATGTGACACATTTATAAGTGACACATTTATACTTGTGGATGTATATATGCTTTATATGTGAATGTGTATTTGGTTTAGGCTCCTTGAAGTCAGAGACCAGATATTATAACACTTTGTATCTTCCAAATTGTACAGCACATTTTGCATATAGTGGTATACTTGGTAAAAAGTAAAAGTTGATAATAACATGATAGCATGATTTTCATTCAGTAAGTAGATTTTTATAACTATGTCAACCACAATTATAGTCTTAGTTTGGCATTTTATCATAAGGAGATTATTTTATTTCACAGGGGAGATTTTTTGTTTGGTGTTGTGTGTGTGTGTGTGTGTGTGTTCACACACGCATGTGTATGTGTGTGTATGTGTATATACACATGTTCACACTTAATGTTACATAGTTATGTCAGTGTTTCCAAAGTTGGTATTCAGAATATGTTAGTAGCTGTGCTACTACTACTATGACATCTAATAACAAAAAATAACTTGGAAATATGTTTTACCTTTATCTTCCTCCTAGAGGAAAGAAATTGCACATAGTTTCTGAGAAGTCCCTCAGTAAAAAGGCAGTTTGGGATTTATAAATTGTATTAATTGAAATAAAATCACTATATTTGGGAGAGTTCATTTCAGAGGTCATTTCCTCAAATGTTAGTATCTTTCAAGGAAACTTATGAAGGAGTTGGAATTTACTGGAAAATTAAGGTATGCCACTATTCAAAAACAGTAACAGGAATATTTATAATTATTTGATGGGAAGGAAGGGAAGTCCATGAATCCCTATCTGTCAGCCTGTAAATTTTTCTTTCATATGAAATTGATTTAAAGAATACTATTCTGTTCAGTTAGAAATACCATATAAACAGTATCCTGTCAACTTCATATACAATTGACCAAGAAATTGACTGTGAATCCCAAAGCTGTACTGGACTCATAAACATAGGGCTAAAAATCAAGGGCATGAAATTACTACCTTAATTTGACACCCAAATATCAGTTGCTTCTATTGACAAAAAGGGCAACAGAAAACCACAGAACAAAATCTGTTGCATCAGCTAAAGCTACTAAAGACTCATAAGGTTCAGAATGAAGATGTGTGCTCCACCCAACACACTGCAGAGTGAAAGAATTTTTGACTACCACATGGTTTTCCTCAAGTACTTATTATTTAAACAGACGGTAATAGGAGAATAGGTATTTTCAACTCATTGCAACAATTTTTTCAGCAGAATTTAAATTAGCATGGACCAAGTAACTACATTTTTGGACTACTATAAAATGGTTCGCCGGAACGGGCACAGGTTAGACATACTCCGTCTGCTCTGCTACCCGCCAGATAAATGACCTTGAGTAAGATACTTCGTCTTCCGGAGTCTCAGTTATCTCTTCTGTAAAACTGAAGAGAAAACGTTTTCTCCCAGCATATGAAGCACTAGGAAAAAAATTAGGATTTCTCCTTGCCCCTTTCTTTCTCATTTTTCTCCTTCCCTGCCTTCCTCCTTTTCTGTGGTCCAAAGGCACAGCATGATATTGAAATGCTTTATGAATTACCAGAGAAAAAATTTACTAGTTTTGTTTTTATATACTTCATTAAAAGAATTATAGTGCTTTTACTATACTCTCACTATTAGAAATTGATTTTTAAAGTTCCTAGCTATGTTGACATCAGTTAAAAAGGAATATTTAGCTTATTGGACTACTTTGATTTCTGTCCAGCATGGACAAATATTTACATTAATATTATAACATATTTCAAAGAAAAAGTTTGAAACAAGGCAAAAAGAAAAACCCAATAAAATCAGAAAAGGTGGCATGGAGATTTAAAAAATTAATTTTGAGCATCATTAACATATAGTCTTTACTGTCTGAAAATGTTTTATGTATTCATTTTTAAATAATTGTGAATTAATTTTCTGAATGCCGGCTGTGCATCAGCCAGGTGCTAGGGATAAAAAAGAAGACGACGTAGGCCACTTACCTCAAGTCTTACAGAATAGTCAATAATTGTCATGTAAATAAACAACTCCCTTTTAAAATTCAAGTGAAAAAATACAGTGGTTTGCACAGCACCACAGAATGAGCAGGGTGATTAACTTTATCCAGGAGTGTGAGCTGGGTGCTGCACAGAAGTTTGCTGAATACTGTTCACAGATATAAAGCTGGTGAGAAAGGAATGCACCAGCCCCATTTCAGAAATGAGTTGCACAAAGTTCAATGACTTGCACAAAGCTTAAACCAGGCCTCAAAATCAAGTGTATCAATCCTTAAAACAGGGCTCTTTTCAGGATGATGAAGTGCTTCATCTGATCTATCTGCGCCATACTCCTTCCTTTTATAAGTAGGGTTTTAAAATAATTTTCCATTTGACAATGTCAAGAGGCTCCAATACCATATCACTCTTTTGGATTCATTAATGAGGGTGATGACAGAATTATCATAGAATGCCAACAGAACACTATAAATAAGCTCACCATCATGGAATGAATGTCTCCTTATCTCATTTCATGCAGAAGTTCTGCCAAAGAAATACGATGACAGAATATTTAACTGCTGTATTCTTTAGCAATGCAATCTTGGTGAAAGCATGATGATTAGGTAGAACAAATGGCCTAGAGTTCCCCTCTCACCAAAAGAACAATTTTAAATACTTATGGTTTCAAATGTACTGAGCCAAATATCCTTGACAGGCCAATAGTGAGCGGTTTGTTGATAGAGGATTCCTGTTGCTCTTCTCTAACCACTGCGTGTGAGCATTAGCCGTGCAAGTACAGCAATATCCCAACAGACTCTCACAAGCAGTCCCTTTAGTGTTAAAATGTAATGTTTTTAGTAAACTAGAAGCACTTTTTCCCCACCTCAAAAATACTGTTTGGTGGAACAATAAATTTAAAACTTAAGACGCAATAGAGTTTTTCCAATATTTAATAGAGTTTCTTCACTCCCCATGGATTTTTCTTTCTGTTACATGAATATCATTTTCATTCTATTTCTATTTGAATTATTTTATAAAAAAGCATTGGGAACAAAAATAAAATAAGAGTGTGGTATGTTTATGACATTTCTTATGCTAGGATATTCTACATCCCTATACAGGGAACAGATTTTTTTTAATAAATATAAATGTGATTATTAAGATTGAATTTATGAGCTATAAAGTTTTTAAACAGACAATATGAATGTTTGGGTGGTGTCTTTTGAACTTGCCCTAATATAGATGATGTAAGCCCCTCTTCAAGTTATAATTTATGATTCAAGTTATAATTTGTCTTTAGTTGAATACAGTGAGGGTAGATCAGTATGAGGGTACAAGCTTCCTTTTGCAATTCTCTTAAAATACAAAATTATATTTAGTTAATGTGTAGGTTCAGAGGCCCATATAAGTACTGTATTGGGCTATGCCATTGCAAAGATTGCTTTTATCAATTAGAATATGTTATATGTTCACATAAATCTCTTCTATCATTGACTTTTTGTTTTTTTATATAATAAAAATTCTTCAACTGTTGTAACACTGTTATGGGCTTATTTGTATTAAGAGAAAAATTTTATCTCATAAATATGTCACTTTTTTATCAAAGATGTTAGATTGAAAACATTATTTTATATACCTATATACCATGGACATTACATGTAGGGTTAAAGACAATACTGACATGAAAAATGCAATCATTATTACATATACACCAATTCAGAAGAGTGACAAGTGCACAGATTCCTGATGACCCCTAAGTATCTACTTCCAAAGTCAGCTTCGGCAAGTGGTTGCCATTAATCCTGGTGTCCTTCTGCCTGCCCCAGGGAACTTGCCCATGGAAGTGTTGAGAGGAGTGGCAAGCTGTCTCTTTCACTTTCCTTGGGACCTGCAAGGTCTGGCAGCAGTGGCGATGCCATTCCACATGTGGAGAAGAAATAAACTTCATTCTCTCCTCTTCCTTCTAGCTTCTTAGGAGTGAAAGGTTCTTGCTTGCAAAGCTATCTCTAGAAGTCTCATAGAGGAAAAGAGGAAAATTCAGAGAAAACGTAGGAAACCAGACAGGCTAAATTGAAGCCTAAATTGAAGGTAATAAATAACTAAGTCACATGGGGAAGGAGAAGAGAGACAAAAGCCTGTGACTGTCAGAGAGATTTTGTGGTTAGGAATAGAGAGAGAAAGACAGCATTTCAGGATCAACTCTCATCTTTGTGAGGGACTTTGGAGAAACCACTGATAGGAAATATTTTAAAGATTATTCATTAATAATGCTCTTTCTAGAGTTTCCTCTGGAGTAATGTTTATCAAACATGCTGTCCATATTAGAGCAAGTATTTAATGTGCAGGACGGTCCCACATATTGCAGGATACTTAGCACCTCTGGCCCTACTTCCTTACTAATTGTCAGGAATGCCCCTCTGTCATGATGATGATCCAAAACGTTTCCACACATTTGCAAATGTCTCCAGAGAGACACAACTGCTACTGATTGAGAAATACAGCTATGGGAACAGAGTGTGTGTGTATCTGTACATTTAGTGACAGGGCCAGTATCTAAACCCAGGTTGGTCTGATTCCAAAACCCTTGATTTGTTATGTGTTGAAAGGAGGGCAGTGTGGTGGTAAAAACAAAACAAACAAAATTAAAGAATACTGTAGAAAGTGTCAGTACAAATGAAAGATATTTTTTTTCTCCAGGTTTAAAAGCATCCAAACCTCATATAAATCATCCTTCCACTCCTAATCTAATAATAGATAATAATCTCCCTTCATCAATAGAGGTGGGGAGATTTTGAAGATAAAAGCTAATAAATTAAACAAGATCGCATTCAAAAAGGCTCACTGTAAACTAATCCAATTATCAGCAAATGAGATGATGGTCTGCAGAAAACTACCAGAAAAGAACGTGTCTATGTTATAAGGAAAATAGTTGATTTCTTGATTTTCTTGGGCTACGGGCCAGAAGCATTAGCAGAAATATGCTATTATAAAGTGAACAAAAAGTTACATATCCTTGTAGATTAATGATATCAAAATAAACTTATTAAAAAATATATATATATATATAAAAGTTACATATCCATTCCAATGCTGCTTTGGAGAGATCCTTTTACTGATATTAACTTCTGAGTATTAAGTGAAAATCATCACCTTCCTTGGAACAATCTTGAGGTGAAAGAGTACATAGCATGACTGAACTCCTTTTCCCATCTGACAGGAAGGGAATGCAGGTATGGGCCTGGACAACCTTGGCATGGCTCCTGCCAAGACCAGCAGGGCACACTCAGGCTCCCCTGCTTGCGGGACCAGAAGTAGTCAAAACCACTGAGACAAGGGGCCTCAGGGCTCTGAATGATGAGCTCTTTAACATTACAAAGGAAATTTAAATAAAGTCTCAAAGTCTCAGGATAATTATCCCAAAAAGGCATCAGTTCATCCTGCTGACACTCCATTCCCAGCTGAGTTCAGCGCCACCACCAGAGTACCACTCCTTCCAGGCAATTCCTTACAGCAGCTGAATTTAAGGATAGGCTTCACCAGGGACACATCCATGTGTAGTTGTTTAGGTCAAGAAACAATTCTCTGACTTCTCATTGCTGCCAACACAACCAACTGGGCTCTCTTTGGCTCAGCAATCTGGTAGAAGTCTGCTGAGTCAGATGTGATGCAGAGGAGTCAGCTTTATAAGATTACTACCCTTCCCACTGTATGCATCACAAATTCAGTGGACTACAAAAGATCAAATCTTTCATTTAAGAATTATCTTGGAAATTTATTTAAATTACTATGGTGGAAGGAATACTCTGGGAAAAAAAATAAATCTAGGTGTCAAGAATAGCCCTAACTTTTTTTTCTGAAAATTTCCAAATGATACATGGTAGTGATGGAAATAATAACACTGGCAAAATAGTACTTTCTGTTAGTAAGAAATTACTTTGCTCTAGGTCTCAGAGGCCCTTTGATGCCGGGGTTCTTGCTTGTGGAGTCGAAGAATGAACTTAGCAAACACCCAAGGTAGGAAGAGCCAGGGTAGAGGCTTTTATTGAGAGGTACAGTGAGAGGACAGAGCTCCTGGCTCATGCCAGGAGGGGACAAGAGAGCCCGGGGTGATGCGTTGTCTAGGGGATTTATAGGCAGTTGAGGATTTTGGGGAACTGTTAGGGCTTAGGGGGTGGACTTGTTTAAAGTGGCCTTAGGATGTTTGTCCTTGATGAGATATTAAGTCCCTTTTAGCATGCTAAAGTCATTCTTACACATGATTACAAATAATTAGCATACTAAAAAAATGGGCTACTTTCCTTTATCTGGGGAGTATCAACTGATTTCACTGAAGAATGACTCTAGAGCTTAATGTTAAACACAGAGTTTTAGTAGGGGGTTTCCTTGCATGTAGTTACATTCCTCTGACTGTAAATATCTTGCCTTGTTTTTTTTCCAGAGGCCCTAACCCTAATCTATCTAAGCCCATGGTCCCTGTCTCACTTTTATACCTTAATTATATGTAAGTATGATTTTGTGCATCTGTGTGGGTGTGTAATAGAGCTTATTCTAATGTTTTTGGACTAAACATGGCACCTCTTTC